>JAVGVS010000484.1:28730-236230 GCA_032718565.1 Distichodus sexfasciatus | reverse complement strand
TGTTAAGTGATTGTGTGTGTATCTCAGTGTCGTGTCATTTTTACGGGAATATGTATTCATGCTAAAAGTCAATTTTGCTAAGTGATTGTGTGTGTGTGTATGTGTCGTGTAATGTTTACGGGAACATGTATTCATGCTAAACGTTGACACCATGTTTGCTTCAGGGAGACTGTCCCTGAATTTAGGAAATTGGAATTAGCTCTGGATAAGCCATAAATGTAAATGTAAACAGCTAATGAGTATGTTTACTCAAATCGCCTGCTCGTTACTGAACTGGAAAGACCTTTTAGGATAACACTCCTAAAGCTTTAGCCTGATTTCAGCAGCTCAAACAGACAGATACCGTGCTGAGACAAGTCTCTAATGATCCTGATTGCTCTGCTCCAGCATGTCCTGCACAGACGGTAGAGCAGATCTGGTACAGTGTTCTGCTGCCCCTCTCTGCTGTCTCTTAATGCTCTGTTCTGTACACAGCTATTTCCACACCAGGATGTGATGTTCTAGGTTGGGACATTTTCCCCACAGCACCAGAGTTAAAAGATGTTTTGGGTGGTAAAGACGCTGCCTTGCCTTTTTGGAGTAGGCTTGGAGGTGTTCAGTTCAAAGAGTTAAGGTTAGGGGAGCTGTAGTGTGATTTACATCTGGTCATTAGCCAGATTTGACTGTGTGTGTGTGTGTGTGTGTGTGTGAACTTGGTGTCTTGGTGTTGATGCAGATGTGGATTTGAGTGTAATGTGTCTTTTGAGTTCATTTAAGTGTATTTGTGAAGACCTGTCCCATGGATTCTTAATGGTAGACAAACATGTGATCAGACATTATGGGGTGGTTTCTTGAACATGGATTAGGTCTAGTCTTGGACTAAGTTGCACTACCAATATATTATTAAATGAGAGATTAATGTTTCATTTAACTTCTGATTCCCCTGTAAAAATGTCTGTTACTTAAAAACTGTTTGATTGAAGATTCAGGTGAGCTTAATTGGTTCATGTACCCTATGTCAAAGTCAAAGTAAACTTTATTATCTCAGTTATGTGCGTGTACATAGAGACTTTTTTTTGATTAATCATTTATTAATCAGATAAAAGTTTTGGTTTTAATAAACCAAACTGTTTCTATTTTTCTCTATTTATTTTATGCTCTCTAACGTTATAAAATGGGGAACAAAAAATTACATCATGAAAATGTCATTCGTGCTTTTCTACGCAGTTACTTCAGTTTTAGTGACGGCAAGACACGGCACTGGTTCTCGTCTCCTTCTTCTTCCTCTTTTATGGCGGTCGGCGTCCAGCTTAATGCTGCTTTACTACCACTACGGCTTTGGTTAGCTTACTGCCCCCGCATTAGGGAGTAGCCACTGTAAAATTTCCTTTTTCATTAAAGAGTAGTATTAACAGACCGAGGCCGGTTCAAAAAGACGAGGCAGCATCTTTACCACCTGAGGAAGTTTGGGGTCTGTCCAGTGATCCTGAGGACTTTTTCCTCCAGTGCTGTGGTAAATCAGGTCATGACCCAGAACATCATGGTTAAAAGTATTTTCTTTATTAAAAAAGGGCTCGATTATATGTGAAGTGTTTTGTGAGAGTGTGATAATGCTGTAAAGAGTGCTAAACAAATAAAGTAGAACTCAGTCGAGGTCAGGCTTAGGTAAGGTATGTCTATTTAGTAATTGGGATGTCAGAGTGTGTGTGGGAGTGTAAGGCAGGCAAAAACACAGAGCAGAGGGTGTGTTCTTTACTGTGGAATATGCACAGAAACACAGTTGGAATGTTTTTAACGGAAGACCTTCTGATTCAGCCATATTTCTGTGGAATCCTCAGAAGGAAACGCTCCCTTTGTGCTGTGTTGTGTCTAAACATGTAATGTGATGGTAGGATTTACCCACACGCGCGTCAGGCCGGAACGATACGGAGGAGGAGGACGGAACAAATAGGCCCTTAAAGATCCCTGAGCAAATTTCTGAACCTGCTTTATCTTGCCGCTGGCGATCTTCTGTTAATTAAATTAAAGTGAGTGATTGATTGTGCACAGCACACAGTGCACCACAACCTGCATTTGACCTATCCGTGAAGAAACAGTGGGCAGCTTTCTTTCTTTTTTTTTTTTTTTTTTTGGCAACACCCCGGGGAGCAGCGCTTGGGAATGGTACCTTGCTCACGAGTACTTCAGTGGTACCTTTACCTGTCTGGGACTTGAACCAGCGACCCTCCGATCATAGGGCCAACTCACTAACCGTTACACTTCCAACTGTCCGCACTTTCCCCAGTGTTTGTTCATGTACAGTCCCTTTAAAAACATACTAACGTGTGTTGTTTTTAGTGTACAAATTTACGAGAAACTCCGGAAAGCACTTTGACGGTCCAAGAAGTTTTATGTTAGTGTAAAATTCCCTCACAGCATCCGTTAACACCGAGACGAGAATTAAAGTAATGATGCTGAAATCAAACACTGTCGTTAAACTGTTTTCTCTCTCTCATCCCTCTATCTATGCCCCACCCAGTGTGAGTGAGGCCATGACTACAAGGCTGTAATCAATGAATTGCATAAGTGGCATGTAGCGTCCTGCTTTATGCAGAGCATTAATTACCTCAAGGGAATGGTTCATCAAGGTGTGTAATTTAGTAGCTCACATGGGCTTTGTCGTGAGAAAGTAAGTCAACCTTTTTATCTGCTTGTTACAAAAGGAAAAGTTTCGCATCAGGGCTGTCTGAAATCTTATTACATTAGAATCTTCCCTCGTGGTGAGAATGGAAGGGAGCTTGTAAGAATATGCTGAATGTTTCAACACCCCAAAACTGCAGTTTTTGACTCTTTGGGGGCGTATGGGTCTTGATCGTGTGGGGTCAGTCAACTCTGGTAATAGGGGTAGGGTAAAAAATTTTTTTTCTTAGATTTGCATCGCGATGCGGGATTTTAGATGATTCTAAATTGATTCAGAAATGCCAACACTGAATTTCTAAAATGATGGAAAGCAAAAGGCGGAATTCAAAGCAAATTATTACTGATAGTACTTTCTTCTGGACTCTGTCTCTACGTGGCTCTGACATTTCGCTAAGTTGAGCGAGAGCGTGAAGCCGTAGTTTATGGGCGAGCGGGAAGTCAGTGGGTGAGCGCAAGTCGGAGTCGACGGGCGAGCATTGAGTCGGAGTCGACGGGCGAGCATTGAGTCGGAGTCGACGGCGAGCTCGAGGTCGAAATTGATGACGATGTCAGTCACCGGCAGAGCCAATGGGCGAGCGTGAAGCCGGAACCGATAGGGCGATGGGCATCAAGATGCACCGATAATCGTTTTATAATTGCATCACAGCCCTGTGAATCATAATCGAATCGTGAGGTGCCTAGAGGTTACCACCCCTTCCCAAAACTCCCCCATAATTCAAACCATGAATTAATCGTGATATTGATTTGAGGTCTTATCTCCCAGCCCTAGGATTGGGCCTAAATCTACAGCGTTTCCACCCTTCATTATCACCAGCCAAGGTGTTTCTGATGGGTTGGAACGGCCGTGTGTGGCGTTCGTGCAAAGCAGAAGGCAGTGCCGCTTTATTGCCAGTAGGGTTGTGTGGCTGATATGAGGAAGGAGTTACAAATGAGGAAATCATTTGGCGTCTGTTTGCCTGAGCTCTGTAAACATTAGTGTTTGTTGGCTTCACATTGCTTTAAAAAACGGCAGCGGGTGGAGTAAACAGGTCAGTAAAAGCCTGCGTGTATTAATAGGACTTCTCATTAAGCTCTTCTGCTTTGTGTGCTTCTGCGTCTCGATTTTGTGTTGACTTTAAGAAGTAGGACAAATCTACACTGCGCGCTAAGAGATGTCCTCACCGCCTTGTCAGCTTCTTCAAATAACTGTGGCCAGGTGTTAGAAGACGTGTGTGTGTGTGTTTGAGTATGTTAGTCACTGAACTAACATGGGTGGGTCGTTCGTTGCGTCACGCAATTTGCTGCATTCTTGTCTCGATTGTGAAAGCCTTTTTCTTTGGACTTCGGCTCCCAAATGAAAGCGACAGTGACTGAAACCAGAGAAGCCTCTGGGGGAAGATGGTAATCAAAACCTCACATGCTAAATTGAAATCAAGGGGGAATTATTTAAGCAGTGACAGCGTTTGGGCTGCATGATATTGGAAAAAAAAATGACATTGCACAATTTTTATTTGCTGTAGGAATACTGGAGTTTTATGACTTCAGTGTCTCTATTTGGAAAAAATTAAACATTAAACAGGTGTAGGGGTGTGAATCTGTACAGAGAGTAGCTGAAAAGGGTGGAATTTGATATTAGTCTTTGCCAGGTCTGGATAAGTTTAGGAAAAGGAAAATAGCTAGGGCCCTATGAAATGCGTTTTGTTTTTTCCTAAATTCCGTTTTATTGTTTCCTGAATTCTGTTTTTCCCATTTTTGTTCTTCTGAATTCCGTGTCTAATTATGGCGTGGATGGGGAAAAAAGAACAATACAACTTCAACAAAGTGCTGGGGTTCAGCAGAACATTTTCTGCTTTGGTAAAATATTTACCTCTAAACAACAAAAAACATTCATTTTTTCGTGCAAAACGAAACGTTTCTGATGTTAGTTTTTAACTGTAAGTGGTCGTCACGTGTCTTGCGGGTGCAGTCTAACGTGTGCTGGAAAAACTTACAAAAAAGATGTTCTCCCGATTCATAAAAATCATTTGGCTATTGTTCTGCTCTAAACTTGCACTAACACTCTGCACTAACACTCGAGTTCCGTAATTTTTTTGAGTTCTTTGGTGTTTCAGCCTCTTGGCCATAGCTGACCGTTGATGCTTCCCCCTCTGTGTCTGTGCGTTTGTGTGTGTGGGTATGGAGAAATATTAGTGTTTCCAGATTTTGCTGCTACGTTGTTCTATAAAATGTAGCCTGAAATTGAACTTAAATGTTTGTAGCGGAGAACATGTAATATACAGTGTGATCATGAAAATGTTGTTTGTGATAATTATCGCTTCACAAGTTATTGTAGCTACACGTTTAAGGCATGGTGGGCAATATAGTAATCACTCTGTTGCAAAATTAAAATTCAGCAGTGATAGAATTTTGTTAGGAGCAAAGATACAGACGTTCCTTTTTTGACTCATTGTGTATTCCGTGTTAAACACGCTGAAGACACATCTGCTTCTGTCCTCCTTTTGTGTTCTTTTCATGTAAATAACTACATCCGTCTATATCCATATTTCTCTTTATATTAGCAGCCTATGTGTTTATGTCATTTGTGTACACACAAGATTGATTATAATAAAGAAAAATTGATTTCTTTGCAGGAGTAAACCAGATTTATTTAAAGTCGAACACAATCTGGGTTTAGTTAAATTCAACGTGTAGTAAAGTTTTATTACTTAAGTCATCAGCTGTAACAGCAGCTGCAGCAGCTTGGCAGGTCATCCACATGCTCTCTCACAGGCTGCAGGAAGTTTGTGTTGCATCATCATCATTAAGAGACTATTTAAGGTCAGCGAGCGAAGCTTTCTGACGCATCATCATCATCATTGTCCACAATGTGAAGGTGACCTCTAACCTTCCTCACCCCTAACCCCAGTGGGAACATGTTCACCTTGAAAATAAGTGTATGCACAGCAAACAGCAGCAAGGCTGTGTCCGGCCTTGTTTGTTGTTCTGCCTGATCTCACATGACCAAGACGCGTGTGTGTGTTTCTGTGTGTGTGTGTGTGTTTCTGTGTGTGTGTGTGTAGTACTGAATACTTGTACTGTTACATTGCTGATATAATACTCAGTTACTCAGGGTATTAGTTACTTTGTAATTAACTTGAATAAGTTTTAAAAATAATTTTTAAAAACCCATCTCATCACAATTAGAGATGTAGCCGATCCGATATGTGGATGGGTATCGGTCCAATAACGGCTCAAACGGCTGGATCAGGTATCGGTGGCAGTGGAATAATTCTGTTACAAAAATGGTCGAGGCAGTTTTTCTAGAATCGAAGTTTGGTTTAATTAATTTTACTCGCTAGAGCAGCGCCGCTTATATTTCACACGGACGCTTAATAGTGACACACAACGTTTTCATTGGCGCGATCTAGAGGAGACCTGATCCCTCTGTATGTGAAAGTATTTGTGAGATGTTCCTGCGCTAAAACAGAAGTAAATCCATAAAAACCGCATAAATGACATTTTTCGTGATGTAAACGCGTGCTGTGTTAATGAGCGTGCGCATGAGCGCCGTTACTCGCTAAAAAGCTCCGGTTCGGTCAAAATGTCCCCTTTATTACAGACACAAAACATATTTTAGCTGATAAATAACCACAACAACCAGCGTTCTACTCACAATTCTGCCCTTTATTTAGATTTTCCATCGTTTTTTCTGGAACGGCTCCAGGGCGTGCACAGAGGATTGTGGGAAATGTAGTTTTCTGCAAAAGCAGCTCATTTTATAGGCCAGATTGGTTCAAAATGACAAATTACAGTATTTCATTTTGAATTGATCAATTTTCTTCCAATTTTATAATGTTATAGTGTAATCAGTAAGAAAGAAGAAATATTTCTATGTCTAAATGAACAGTTTTTGAGAACAAATAGTGTGTGTAATTATTACATTGTTTTAGTAGGAAAACTGTATTTAAATCAAGCATTTCCTTAAGCATAACAATAATTTCAGTCACGTATTCAGACATTTTTAAAGCATTATTTTATGTTTAAAAAAAGACTGTGACTGTATCAGTATTGGCAGATATCCAAGTTTACAATATCGTTATCGGACATTAAAAAAGTGCTATCGTCCCATCCCTAATCACAGTGATATAAATTGATATAGTTTCATGTGATTAACTCCAGCTTTAACTCTAGATTAATCTGTTTCATGTGCCGCTCATAGCTTTGAATATTAGTTCAAATTGTAGGCGCACACAGTAACCACTTAAATAATTGCAGAATGCCTTCAGTCTCCACTAAGGCAAAATTATATTTGTATAAATTTGATTTTTTTTCCTTGTTTGGTTAGGGTTAGGGTTAGGGGTTGATGCAAAAAACAGGCTTTCTTCATAAGGTGTATGTGTATTATTAAACAATGAATAACAGTAAAATAACATTAAAATAACAATTTAGTCTTTTAGGTTCACTCAAAAAGTAGAGTGACCAAGAAAATAAAAAACAATTTGCACAACAATTCATCGTCAGCTAAAATGTCATCATCGTGACAGCCCCAAAAACAAGTTTAATTACAGACTTAAAAATATAAAAGTACAAGCACCCCGCAAAAAACAGCTTAATTACGTTAATGTGACTGGTCACTTCCTGCCCTGGTGAATATATTTATTCCAGTCTGTGTATGTGTGTAAACTTCATGTTTTGGTACCAACCACCAAAGCAAACTTCTTGGCATTGTGATTCTGGATCTGTGCTGTTCCAAACTGCAATGAGTGCGGAACTCAAAGTCACATGCATTATGGGTAATGGCAGGCACTTTGGGGACCTCGTCCACAGGAAATGAAGCTGGCCGGAATCCTAAATCTGGCTTTTTAGTTTTTATTAAGAGACTAGATATAGGCAAGGACAGGACAGGACAGGACAGAACCGTGTCTTTCTGAGGAAGTGGACATTTAAAAACTGTTCTTCAGAAGAAATGTTATTAAGATCCCACTTATGCAGTGCTCATCAAGATTCACCAGTGTTTTATTTGAGATGAGAACAGAATCTATTAACGGTAAAGATCACTCCCCTTAAAATTTTAAATTTATTGCATGCCTGTTTGTGCAAAACATTGGATCAGTGGCTTTTTGTAGATCCTGTAAAATAATATTTTAATGAAAAACAGTTTGTAAACAAGTTAACTCCTATTGTGTACTGACAGCAGCTGACGTTGGTCCAGAAAACCAGCTTCTCCCTTAACACAATTGCAACGATAAAAAGAAACTAATATACAACCAGAGCATTTCTTCTTAAGAATCAGGCTTATGTATTTCAGCATTTTTATGTCTTTATGTGCCCACACTGGCATATAACTTCAGAGGAAACTAGGGCCCATGAAATCCGTTTAGTTTTTTCCTAAATTCAGTTTTTTCCATTTTTATTCTTCTGAATTCTGTGTTTTATGTTATAATCATATTAATTCACCTAAAAAGTGTCTGATTATGGAGTGGATGGGGGAAAAAGAATAATGCAATAGGAAAAAACCTCACATTTAATTACTGTTATTCAACTTCAACAAAGTGCTGGGGTTCAGCAGAACATTCACTGCTTTGGTAAAACATTTACCTGTAAACAACAAAACAAGACAAAAAAAATTAGTGCAAAACGAAACGTTTCTGTCTTTGACTGGAAAGCCTCATCCACACGGACGTTCGAAATGAACGCCCTCTGAAAGTCGTACGCGTTTTTGCTGCGTTTTGTAACTGTGTTTTCCTCGCGTTCGTCAGGATTTTGACGCCAAGAAAACGGTGCATGCAGCGTTTATTTGACGCCACCCGAACGCACGGCCGGCCGAACGCCTGTGCTGAAGGCCCATGTGGACGCTTTGATTTGCTCTAATGAGCAGAAAAACAGTCGGCGTTCAGTCGGCGCTCACCTGGCGCCACGAACGCCAGAAAAACGCCTGGTTCAGACGTCCGTGCGGGTGCAGTCTTTTGTGTGCTGGCAAAACTTACAAAAGAGTTGTTCTCCCGATTCATAAAAATCATTTGGTTATTGTTCTGCTTTAAACTTAGCACTGACACTCGAATTCCGTCATTTTTTTTTGAGGATTCGGTGTTTCAGCCTCTTGGCCCTAGCTGACCGTTGACGGTTTCCCCCTCTGTGTCTGTGCGTTTGTGTGTGTTACAACGGATTCCATTTTATGTGTTGAATTCCGCGACTCCGTCCGCGTTTTCCGCATTATGTAAATCAAAGGGCCCTAAGAAACCTTGTGAATTTAGTTGTTTGGTTGATGCTTGAATTCACTAACGTTGTTAACATTAGCCAGTTCTTCTTGTTACAGGTTGCATTTTAAATGATGTAATCAAAAATTAAGGGTGGAACATTCAAGAATAAAAGCCAATTGCTTGTACATTTTCAGACTTTTTCTGTTTTTTTGTGTGTTTTTAAAGAATTTATCCAGTTACTCGATTAATTGATGAAAAAATTGATAGAATACTCGATTACAAAAAGAATTAATAGTTGCAGCTCTAATTTTAAGGTTTTATTTGTGACCCTAAATTGAATAGAAATTGTATCGTGACAGTCTTTGTGATATTGACAGATATCGAATCGTTGTCTGTTGAATAGATATAATATTGCATTAATATGAAACTTGCGATTCACACTCCTTGTGTGTGTGTGTGTGTGTGTGTCCCAGCCTCACTTCTGCTGTTGTGTTTGCACTCTGACCGCCCCGTATGGAATATTTGACCCTCAACTGCTCTGTCTTAAGCCCCGACCTTGTAACAGCTAATGATTAAACAATGTTGCTGTAACGAAAGCACAAAACATGACGCGGATGTCCTGCTGTTAACGTCTGATTGTATATGCACAAACACGCACCACGACTAATTTATCCTCATTCTCACCCTGATCTTTGCTCTAGTGTTCTTTAACAAGGCGTCGAAGCTGTTTTTCTGCATTCTTTGTGCGCTGCAGGAGCTGCAGAGTCAGACTTGTTTGCCTCAGTCTGGTTTAGTCAGGAGAATTTGCAACACGCCGCTGCCAAATTCACACCACCACCGCCGCCACTTTTCCTCCAAAGTGGGAGCAGGCCGATATGGGTTTTTCCACTGCTGATATGCAGTATTATTAACTAAGGAGACCGATTCCTAACATTTTGAACTCGTATACTGTAGGTCTGCTGTAAAAAATTTAATCTAATTTTAATCTTTTGGACTTATGTTTAATTCTGAGAATGTTTAATAATGTTCTTAACAAAAAAACTGTATGGTGCGCCCAACTTTCAGCGCCTTCGGCCTTCAGTGTTGATAGAGTAACACTGGGGCAGTTGTTTGCATAACGGTTCTGAAGGTTGCTGGTTCCCGGACCGGTAAAGGTACCACTGAGGTACTGATGAGCAAGGTACCGTGCCCAAGCACTGCTCCTTCACAGATGGGTCAAATGCAGAGGTCACATTTCATAGTGCTGTGCTGTGTTCACAATGACAATCACTCACTTTCATAAACTTGTGACGTGTAGCAAATCCGCAAGAGAGCTTAATTCTGACAAAAATTAGGACATTTTTAAATGTGTTCATTTTTTGGCATGTAAGTTTAAAAAAATGAAGTGCCGATGGTCATAAAAATGCTAAATGTCCTAATAATCGGACACGCCTGTAATTCAGAAGCTGCTGAAGCACAAAGTCTGATTTTAGAGGCTGACTGATTTGTGGTTTTTAAGAACAATACTGATTTTGATTATTTTTAGGCTATAAAAATTTGAATGATCTTGCTAATGATAACCTTCAACACAAAACATAAAAAATTTCCTCCTAACATTTATGTAAATAATTTTTTAATTTGTAGGTCCTGGGTTCGATCCCCGGGACGGCCGTGGGGCCTTTCTGTGTGGAGTTTGGATGCTCTCCCCATGTTCGCGTGGGTTTCCTCCAGCAGTGCAAAAGAATGCTCTGTAGGTTAATTGGTGACTCTAAATCAGGTGTGAGTAAGAGTGTGATTGTGTGAGTGTGTGCACCCTGTGTAGGGCCCTATGATTTGCGCGATGTGGAAAACGTGGACGGAATCGCGGAATTCAACAAATAAAATAGAATCTGTTGTAAAACGCGGAATGTCGTATAATTCGCTGATATCGGTGTGTGGGCAAAGCAATGGTTTCTAATCAATTTTGGCCGCTGCAGCCCCCTGTACGTGTTACCTGTTGAGGCGGGACTCAGCTTTCCACACACACAAACGCACAGACACAGAGGGGGAAACATCAACGGTCAGCTATGGTGAAGAGGCTGAAACACCGAGGTCCTCAAACAAATAACGGAATTCAGTGTCAGTGCTAAGTTTAGAACAGAACAATAACCAAATGATTTTTATGAATCGGGAGAACAACTCTTTTGTAAGTTTTGCCAGCACACGATAGACTGCACCCGCAAGAACATGGGACGACCACTTACAGTCAAAAACTAACATCAGAAACGTTTCGTTTTGCATGAAAAAAATAAATGTTTTTTGTTGTTTACAGGTAAATGTTTTACCAAAGCAGTGAATGTTCTGCTGAACCCCAGCACTTTGTTAAAATCGAATAACAGCCATTTAATGTGAATTTTTTTTCTATTGCATTGTTCTTTTTTCCATCCACTCCATAATTAGACTCTTTTTAGGTGAATAAATATAATTATAACGTAAAACATGGAATTCAGAAGAAGAAAAATGGAAAAAACGGAATTCAGGAAAAAATAAAACGGAATTTAGGAAAAAAGTAAACGGATTTCATAGAGCCCTACCTGCGCTATGTTGACGCCTACCCAGGATTGGTCCTGCCTTGTAAGTTTCCGGGATAGGCTCCGGTCCCCCCGCGACCCCAGGTTGGATTAAGCAGTTTGGATAATGAATGAATGCATAAATGAGTGTATTATTGTCTAAGTTTCATCACCAATATAACATCATATAACCTTTACCGCTAAAGGGTTCGAACCCATGACCTCTTGGTACAGGCGTGAGTGACTAGACCACTAACCACTAGACCTCCATCACTCCATGTAATTTTGATTGTTTGCACCAAAAGCTGAATGTGATGATTCAGTGTATAAAACAGCGTAATGAGAACGCAGCTCTGTCCATTTCTTTTTGTCATTTATCAGCATTTAAAACACCGGCTACTTATTTATATGCATGGAGCTGATATCAGCTTGTTGGTGAGGCTCTAGTCTGTTTGTCTTTGTCAGTCGGTCGGTCTTTGTTTTATCTACACGTGTTGCAAGTTCATTGTGTAAAAAAAACGGTTAACTTCAAGATAATGTTCAACGGGTTCTTTTGTGTGTGTGTGTGTGTGTTTGCGTTCCCTGGCATGTTCAGGCCGTGTCCTGGGCTTGGTCTAACGCCGTGTATTGAATACAAAGTGTGTAACTAAGCAGAAACACAAAGAGGCAAAGAAAAAAGGCAGAAAGGAGCTGCTGAGTGTGGTACACAGTGTTTTTTCTCAGGGTCCAGTGCAGGGTAAAAGCCACAATGAGCATTTTTAGATTTTGAGAAGTCTCAGTTCCACTTCACTTTTGTCACTTTTCTTTTTTTTATGTAAGATTTCCTCATTCGTTAATTTTACAGGAAAATCCTTTCTGACTAAGGATGTGAGATATGACAAAATATATGGGAATGACGAAATTAAAACGTCTGTTGTTTCGTGTTCTGCTCTTTTGCCTCGTGCTCAGATCTATGGAACACTAAAGGTGCAACAGTTCGCCTTAAAGGCAGCTTACTAGAGCGCCGTAAAAAGCACAGCCTTTTATAGCCATTTTACTGTGTAAAATGTGGCGTTTGACCAAGTTGCTAGAGCGCCACCAAAAGCTGCATTTTCAACTGCGTGAAAAGTACTCAGCAAAAAAGCATTTTTAACCACAAAAATGGAATAATAAATGGGTGTTTTGCAGTTAATTACGAAAAATATAGGCAAATTTGCACTTTTGGCGTTCCATATAAGCGTGTGCAGAGTGTTTCGAGTGCAAGTGTAGGCAGAGTTGAGCGTGCACAGACACAAGATTTTGCTTGCAAAAGTTCCGCTGAAGTTACAGGAAATGTACTGTATTGTGATATCATTATGAGGATATGAAGTTTGTATCGGCATATGAGATTGAGTCTTTATTGTCATTGCACAATCGTCCAGTGTACAAATAGCACAATGGAATTGGTGATCATATCGCACAGCCCTAATTCTGACCGTCACGTATTTGTCCCTGATATTCACTCTTTGACTGGCAATGATTTGTTCTCTCCTAGACTCCCAGTAAGTAGAACAAAGGCCTCTTTCTGCTGGTGTCCTCTGATGGAGCGCGTCTCTTTTTAGAGAGAGCCGTCTACCAGCTCTATCGCACGTCGCAGATAATGTCCACACGCTAAATCAAAGCAAGGAGGGTGAAGGACTTTCTGGCGCTGAGAGGCCCATCAAACGCCAGGGGGAAAGAAAGAGAACTTCCTCTCCAGCCGCTCGCCTCTCGGGCTCTTAAGGACAGACGGCGGTTTTGATATTGTCTGGATTTATCGTCGGACGTCAGGTGCTTTTTCATCGTGGCCGTGAAAACGGAAAAAGACTCGAAAGCCGCCGGCCAAAGTGCCAGGGCTGTAAACAGCGTGTCAGATTCTCCAAACAGAATGGACGGCTGCGGTCTGCTGGGGACGTGACGGCCTTTTAAAGTGCTGCCCTCCTCCCTTGCCCCTCCTGAAAGGGCCTTAACAGGTTGCATAATCTCGAGTAGAGGAATTTAACTTAAATTTAGAAACTTAAAGTTAGAGAAAACTTCCCCATTTTAAAACCCTTTTCTACACAGTGATCACATTATGTATTCAGCTATATAATATAATATAGACATTAGAGGTCGGTCGATATTGGTAGCAATACCGTTTATTGCTAGTTAACGGGGCCGATAACCGATATTTGGAACCATTATTTGCCAAACTTTATTGTTGACAAATACTCGTGATCAGGCTAAAAATAATATTAAATTAACATTTAAGTAACATTGTAAAATTGTGAAACTTAAATTTGAATCTTAAACATTTTAGTATTCCTAATTAAGCAGCAGCAGGTTGTGCTGAAGGAAACAAAGCTGCTCAGCGTGCTCTTCACTTAACCGAGACCTTGTGTGACATGTAGCTAATCAGAGACTGTTGTGCGTTTGGGCGGGACATTAAATGAAGCAGTGATTCGAGAGCAAACGGCACAGAGAGAAGAGACGGCAGTGGAGCCACAGTATTGTACCTTGTAATTACTTAATATCTGTGATGGCCAAAATTAAACACTGATACCGATAATCGACCTGGCCAGTAGTCACTCGACCCTTAACAGACAATAAATGTGCTTTAAAAACGGTATCCACTTTTAAATTTGAAGTTTTAAGCTTTAACTACCATGATACAGTCTCATACTGTAGTGCTGCTAATTTCTAAATACAAAATTAATGAAATGAGATGTTGGGAACATTGTTGTACAACGGGACATCTTGGACCTAATTGGCTAGGATGAAACAATTAATTAAAAAATATTCTAAAACAACAATCAGAACCTCCAGTTCATGTCATCTTGCCCAGTTACTTCAAATATTTGTAAAAATTCTGTTAATGCTGGACTGGTCAGATAATCAAAAATTAAGTTTAGAACCTTCACACAACATAAGCTTGCTCATTATGATTATTTCTCTTTTTTATTATATTGATCAAAATTTTGTTATTGCTTTTCTCAGCGTGTTCATGAAAAACACACTAGTCTGTGGTTCGTCACTTGACTAGGACTAAAGCATCGTTATTTCTAATATGGGTTATAATTGTGACCCTCCACGGCAAAACCAGTCGCTTGTCGCAACGGAGGTTTCCGAGAAAAACGACCGTTTATGTTGCGTGGGGTAAAATTTTGGATTTTTTGTTTTGAAACAGTGGAAGGTCTATACTGTACTGTTGTGAATCAATTTGGCTGAAAAACTTACCCTTTCCATCCTAAAAACTTGACTTTCTTGAGGTGAGGAAGATATTTCTCCGGAATCCGTCTTCATCTCCCGAGTTCAGTTAACCTAACGCAGGTAGGCTATCCGTGTGGCTGTGAATGCAGCGTAGGCTACCGTAAATACCAACGCGACCCGCACCAAGCGTCTGTGAGTACTCTTGTTGATAGTCCTTCGAGCCGAGGGCTGCCGTTTCTCACTTGGCGACAGGAGCCGACTCCTTTGAATGTTGATATCTCAGTCATATCGTCATTCATTCCTTATAGTGTCGTTTGAAGCTTGATTTGTACCCTTTCTTTGAAAAAATAATGACGCCAATTTTGAAAATTTTAAACAAAAGCGACTGGTTTGCGTGGAGGTCACAATTTGGTGCTACATACTGACATTTTAGAAAGTAGCTTAGTTTTTGGTCAACTGACTGTAAATAAGAAATAATCTGTTACTAAGTCAATAATGTTTTAAATTTTTTTAAATGTATCTCCACATGGAACCGATGGAGACTGGTTTCGTTTCAATTTAAATATGTTTTGCATTTTAAAAATAGAGCTTTTGTATGAAAATATCTTGTGCAGGTTCTCAATTGGTCCAGGACACGGTAATCTTAAAAGCTCGAATCTAAGGCAACTGGACCTCTTTTAAGATATCTTAAAGAAAGCATTTAAAATAATGTAATAATAAAATAAATTAGCTGAACAATAGGTCTGTGCATTTCCAGTGTGAACGCCACATTTACATCCGCTAAGACAGAGGAAAAAGTTACTAAGCGTGCATACAGAGTTAAAAAAGAAAAATAAAATCGTGATAGAAGAAGTTGGCGGAGATTCAGAATCCTGGACTGGTAAAAATTACCACTGAAATTGCTTGTGAGCAAGAGTGTCATCTAAGCACTGCTCCCCTGATAGCTGCCAAAAATGCAGAGGTCACATTTAGTTGTAGTTCACATGACAAATTATCCTCCTTAATAATCTGTCAAAATCAATAATAGGTCAGAGGTCTGTATAGAACAGTACCTGGCTCGAGATCTGGACTCGTTCACTGTTTGATGATTTAGGATCTTAAGAAAGTTTAAAATCTCTGGCTTTTGCGCTTCTCACTTCTTTTACACATCCTTGCCAAGCGTAAGAAGCGGCCGAGAGGCATTCTACTGCGTTCCGAGGCTGTGCTCTGGGCCCAGAGGTTGCGAGGCTGAGAGCTAAACTTTAGAAATACGCATTCCCCAAACTTCTTTTCTCTGCCGCCTTGCAAAAAGGAAACATATCAGAGCGGAAGTCCTGTTGAACATTCTTAATTATCTTTCTGCGCCCTTCTCCACTTATTCTGCATTAATTTGGAAGTGTTTTATGGAAATACGTTTGTGTCAGTTTTAACACGTTGCACTGAGCGTCCCTTTCCTCATTACTCTCTTTTTAACACACTCTTGATTAATGTTTGTTTCCACTTTTAAACACTTTGTATAACATCTGTATAATTCTAGTTCTGTGCTGTTTTCCACTACTTGGAAGTCAGTAGTAAACCGTAAACAATTCTTAGACGTCTCTAAATTTCAAAGCTGAAACGCTGGAGATGTTCTATAATGAAGGTAAAGACCAATCACCCTTCATAAATCTGTATTTGAGCATCAGGGCACTTTTTAAGGCTTAGTGTCTGCTGCCGAGCGAGCTTCATAGAGACTAATGGGCGTAAAACTAGAGCCCTATGATTTTAGCGCGTCACGAGGAAAACACAAACGGAATCGCGAATTCAACAAATAAAATGGAATCCGTTGTAAAAATACGGAATGTAAGTATAATTGGCTGATATGGGGTGTGTGGGCAAAACCAGCAAGGGTTTCTAATCAATTTGGCTGCTGCAGCCCCCTGTACGTGTTACCTGTTGAGGTGGTGACACAAACGCACAGACACAGAGGAGAAAAAGTCAACGGTCAGCTATGGCGAAGAGGCTCGCTGAAACACAGAAGTCCTAAAAAAAATATAAAAAATTCATGGAATTCGATTGTCAGTGCTAAGTTTAGAGCAGGAACCAAGCGCCCAAAAAGTTTGTTATGAATTGAGAACAACTCTTTTGTAAGTTTTGCCAGCACATGATCGACTGGAGCCGCAAGAACACGTGACGTGACGTGACATCGCATCAGAAATGTTTAGTTTTGCCTGGAAAAATGAATGTTTTTGTTGTTTACAGGTAAACAACAGAAAAAAGAAAAAGAAAAAAATAAAACAGAATTTAGGAAAGAACAAAAGCAGTTCATAGGGCCCTATAAACCATAATTTTGTGAACAAATAACTCGGTAACGAAAAATGTATGCTAAGTCTTAGGGTTGTAGGCGACATTTCATCTTGATTAGTTATTGTATTTGTTTCAGTGGACGATTCAGTGTCTGACGATATCACAAAAAGTCGTCAAATTTAATACGATTCCAGTTCAAGGGCAGGGATCAATAGCAGAGACTATATCATGTGCTGATTTAACACCATCACTTCCATTCATATCAAATGTGACTCTGCCGCAGCCAAAAAGCGGTAAACATGCAAATTTTCAAAATTGAGTTATGATGTTTTATGAAAGGCATAAATCAAGCTTCAAAAGCGATACCTGGAATATGAATGGGGCTGACATATGACTGAGATATCAACATTCAAAGGTCGGGGTTTCTCCTGTCACGCCAAGTGAGAAACGGAGAAATCTGCCTTTGAATTGACTATCGCCGTAGCACTCACAGACGCTTGGTGCGGTCGCGGCTACGTTTGCATTTACGGTAGCCTACGCTGCATTCACAGCCACACGGATAGTCTACCTGCGTTAGGTTAACTGAACTCGGGAGACGAAGATGGATTCCGGAGAAATATCTTCACGCTAGTCAACCAGTGGATTTACCGTAAATATTGAAGTAGAGCGGTCAAAACACAAACTTTTAACATTCTGCTGGAATTGAATTCCTCACCTCAAGAAAGTCACGTTTTTAGGATTTTTTCAGTTTTTCAGCCAAATTTATTCACAACAGTACAGTATAGACCTTCCACTGTTTCAAAACAAAAAATCCAAAATTTTACCCCATGCAACATAAACGCTCGTTTTTCTCGGAAACCTCCATTGCGACAAGCGACTGGTTTTGCCGTGGAGGGTCACAAATCACAAAAAGCAAGTAATATATTTAATGTCATAACTTTGGATCAACGCTCCGGCCTCGCTGATGTGTTGATGTGTTGATGCAGATCAATGTATCGCTGCACCCCTACTTATTATACTTTGACCATAAATTCTACATAAAGGTAAGTCACAAAACGTCCACTTTAAGTTTTTTAGTGTTTTATAGTGGCAAATTTTTAACTCTATCATTTTCAACACATACAGTACTAGCAGTAAGTGAGATTTAAGAACCGCTAGCCAATTTGATGGCGTTTCCTCCTTCGTTCAGTGCAAACGACTGCATTGTTTTGGGACCCTCTGGGATTTGGGTAAAGGTCCCGTTATCGAGTCATACAAGCCACTCAGACGCTCTTCCTCAAACAATAACACAATAGTGAGCTGGGCGTTGCTGTGCCACGTTAAGCTGCTGGGCAGAACTCTTAAATCTTGTGGTGAGAGCTCATGGCAAAGGTCAGTCTTGGGCCAAATCGCTCAGGCAGTCTGGTTTCTTCAGTTTGAGGAAACGCTGCAGGTGTGGCTGGTAAAGGCCAGCTCTCTTGCTCGCCCTTATCAAGTTATGCTCATAAAAGGCTGCCCGCTTCCATAGCAACCTTTCCACTCGGTGGTACAACACTGGCATATCGTGTAGGGCATATCACCTGAAACCAATATCACGATTAAACTGGACATTTTACCTCAATTACAATTTAAAAAATGATTATTTTGATTTTGTGCGGATCAAGTTGATCAGCTTTACACTTGATTTTTAATAGAAATAATAATTAGAACCATTTGTCAATAAACAAAATATTCATGTATAAAATGGAAAGATTGAATAGTTTTGTAGTGAGTGATTTTGTATTTTAAAAATGTATTAAATTAATTAATAAATTAATTCAATCTCTGCAGATTTTACACACTGGGGAAAGAATTAACAAATATAACTGTGTGTGCATGATAATGTTGACGAGATGTTCTGGAAGTCGATTTTGATTCATTTTTGATTAATTACCCAGCCCTAATATCAAAGTCATTTGAAGTCTGAAATATAGATATTTTTCCTGTCGATGGACACTGTTGTTTGGATAAGAAATGTTAGAAATTCAAGAGAAGTTGTAAAACAACAGGAACGTCATAATGAGAAATGTGTGTTTTGCAGGAAGTAGAAAATGAGCCGAAAATAAGTGTCCGGTTTCTGTAATGTTTGTTTATTTGAGGTTTATTTCATGAGAGATTTTCTTGTTGATCTCTTGCTGTTTGCTCTCTTACGTTGCTTTATATTAAGGGATGTCGGTTTGTGTGCAGAGTAGGACTGCAAGGTGATGAAAAAATCACTGTATTTTTTGGTTTGTCAAAAATTATCCCTGGAGCTTTTCCCATAACTTCCATAAATGTAAATGTTGCATTCAGAATTACCACATTTTCACAATCTCTTCATTTTCCATTAATCAGAATTTTTTTTATTCCATTCTGTAATGTTAGAGAAAAAGAAACAAATATAGAAAATGCATTATTTGTAATTAAATCATTTTATTCTATATCCAGATGGATTCCAAATCCTAAGCCATAGAATGTCTCTGCAGAATAGCAACTCTGAATATCAATATGAATGTGTTGATGTTCTCAGTCTTGTGCAGATGTCATTTTGGGGAAAATAAAAAGGTTGATTTTTGTGCAGAGGACTGTGTAGAACTACTTTATTCACACTCAAAACACTACTCAGGAATTGATAAGAGAACTGATAAGGAATTGAATTGATAGGGAGAATCGACAATGGCATTGATATTGATCAAATCTTAAAATCATCTCTGCAAACTTTTGTGCAAACCATTGTTTCTTGAACCCTTAATTTGGATCTAATTTTTACATTTTCTGGAAAGTGAGAGGCAGTAATTCCTTTAGTATTAAAAAGTAATAGCATTGTGCATTGGAATTTACTTGTCATTCTTGATGTGTCTTGCAGTGTGACAGATCACGATGACAGTATTGAAGCAATATATATCGTGCAGCCCCAACATTTCCGGTAGCTTGGGGACGGTCACGAATGTTGGCCTCCTGAGACCCGAAGCTGTGTGTGGGAACTGGTTCATCCTCAGTTCTGTTGAAACGAGGCCTGTGTGTGTGTGTGTGTGTGTGTTGGGGGATATGGGGTCTGGGGGACGGGTGGATTCCGTACACCCAGCATTATAAAAATAACCCTATTATTTTGAAAAGGGGGCTGGCTGAACATGCTGTTGTAATTAAGACTTTGGTTCCCAAACTTTTTCTGCAGGGCCTCCGTTTTTGTAGATGAAAATAACATGTAGAGGTCTTTTGCTTCCTAAGTTCATAAGAATTGATTTCAAACATTGTAATACAGTACATAGGGCTGTGCAAAATGACCAAAATCTATATGTAATCTATATGTAATCTAATCGATATGTAATTTCATATCCTTTTTCTTTCTTTTTTTTTTTTAAGTTTGATCATTTATTCATTCATTGAGTGAACATGCTTGTCAGTTTAATTTTCAACACAGGCAAACCACTTAAAACATCTTAACGTTTGCTTCTTCACTCTCACTAATCATTATGAGTATAGGATTTTTGACTGCCATAGCAAAAGTGCATAATGCTAAATTGAACCTTCTGAGAGGCTCTGGAGATATATTGTCATCTTCAGTTTTGGTTTGATGTCCATACCTGGAATTAACTTATTCACATGGAAATGACATAAAGCTTCCCTTTTTGAACAAATACAAAACTACACATATTTTGAGTGGCTCAGTCAAAAGTCCTAAGAGAAAAAGGTACTGGCGTCAGTTAGTGTTATATTTACAGTGTACGCTACATAGTGCTCTCTCCTTATCGGTCACTGAATGACACCGTCAAACCAAAGTCCGCCTTGTAGATGTCAAACATCTTGGGTTTATGAGGGTTGTCCAGTTCTTCCCTTGGCAGATACAGCCTGTTGTTCTCTATAAATGAAGTGTTAAACCAGAAATAGAATGGACAGTCCTCGTATCCCTTTGGAAGACCAGCGCTGGACTCAAACATGACTTTCACATCGCCACTGACCACTGACCCTTCCTGTAAACTGATTACCACGGCATTGCTTCCAGCATCTGGAAATAGCGCACAGTTCTCCTGTTTGGAACAGACACAGCAGGACACCTGCTCCCTCCTCACTATGATCCGCACTGTCAGGTCACTGCCGTTACCTTTTCCCACGCCTGCGATGGAGTGGAAGCGTAAACTCTTTATTTTCAGTGTTTTCGGTGGAGGCAGCTGTCGGTTGTATTTGTTCTTCATGATTTCATAGTACCCATCGTACCTGCTCTGAGACGGGGTTTCAACACCCTGGAACTTGGAGCTCATACTTTTATCTGTGCGTCTTTCACCAAACGTAATTTCATATCCTAATAACGATATATATCAAAATATAGTACATTTTCTGGAAATTCGACTCTAAAATATACGCTGTAATATATCGGTGCTTTTTGTGCCGTTGAAAACGCCAGCTTTTGAGGCAGTTGGTAGCGTTGGTGGCATATCGGTAGGGTGTTCGCACCGTGATCAGAAGGTCTCGGGTTCGAATACAGGGCCGGTAAAGTTACCACTGAGGTACTCATGAGCAAGGTACCGTCCCCAAGCACTGCTCCCCGGGCGCTGTCCTTGTTAGCTGCCCACTGCTCCTTTACGGATGGGTTAAATGCAGAGGTCACATTTGGTTGTGCTGCACTGTGTGCTGAGTTCACAATGACAAATAATCAATCACTTTCACTTAACAATTTGCCCCCTGATCGGAAGGTCGCCGTGTTAAATCCCGTGGTAAAGGTACCACTGAAGTGCTCATGAGCAGGGTACCATCCCTAAGCACAGCTCCCCAGGTGCTGCCCACGTAGACTGGCCACTGCTCAAATGCAGAGGTCACATTTTGTTGTGGTGCACTGTGTGCTGTGCTGTGCTGTGCTCCCAATGACAAATAATTAGCGCTTGACCGATATTGATTTTTCAGGGCTGATATCGATACCGATTATTGCTAGTTAATGGAGCCCATAAATGATATTTGGGGCCGATATGCAAAAAAGAAAAGAGAGAAAATCTCTGTCAAATTTTTTAATTTTACAACTCCAAACTCTCCTCCTTCTCAGAGCTTCACGCTGCACTTGTGTGTGACTGTGGGTGCTTTCACATCTTAGTACGCTTGCTCTGGACTGAATCAGTTGATCATTTTGTAAACTTATAGCATTTTCTCCTTGGTTCGGTTTGTTTTCACACAGGAAAAAATCCAAACGTACCAAAATTTGTCACTTTAAATCACACGCGAACGTCCTCTCCGCTTATTGGTCAGATGTGTTTGCCACGTGAACAAAAATGTAAATACAGGAAGAAGATTCTCTGTTGACTGTTTCAAGATGGAGAACCTACGTGGACTGGTTGTCGCCCTGGTGATTACTTTCTACATCTCCTGCGTTCACCACTTCAGACGAATTATTGCGTTTGAAAATCAAGCGCGGTTACGGCTGGAGAACAGCGTATTAATGCACTGCAAAATACAGGAGGTGGCGCGCATTAATAAGGAGGAACAGTGATACGCTCATCATGCCAAATTTTTCCCGAAGATCCAACAGGTATGTATATCACGTGATTCGCACCTTTGGTCCTGTTTTGGTTCGGTATGCTTTCTCACCAGGAGGACCGCACCAGAGTTCGCTAACTGATTCAGATCGAGACCACCTCTTTTTGGGGGTCTCGGTGCAGTTGTTTTGGTCCGCACCCGAGTGCGATTACCGTGTTCACACCAGACCAAACGAACCACGCCAAGAGGGGAAACGAACTCGAGTTCGATTGAAGCGGAATAAAGCCTGTAGGTGTGAAAGCACCCTATAGGGCTTCAGCATTGATTGACTACTACTCATGTGACATATAGCCAATCAGAGACTGTTGTGGGCGGGTCATTAAACGAAGCAATGAGTCGAGAGTGAACGGCACAGAGAGAAGAGACGGCAGTGGAGCCACAGTAGCGTCACCTTGTAATTACTTAATATCAGTGATGGTCAAAATGAAACGCTGATATCCATAATTGCTAAATGCCTAATATTGGCCCGGCAGCGTTCTAGTGACTTGTGGGCACACTTTTAATTGAAAGTATGAACTAGAGCTGAAACGATTATTCGAATAACTCGAATAATTCGATTACAAAAAATGGTCGAGGCAATTTTTCTAGAATCGAAGCTTCGTTTAAGTCATTTAAATGGCTACAACATGCGCCGCTTGTGTTTCACACAGACGCTTATTAATGACGCACAATATCTTCAGTGGCACGATCAAGGCGAGAATAGATCCCTCTGTATGTGAACGTATTTGTGAGATATTCCGTGCACAAAAACAGAAGTAAATGCATAAAAACGCATAAATGACATTTTTTGCGATGTAAACACGCACGCTGTTTGTAAGCGCCATTACTCGCTAAAACGCTCCGTTTCCGTCAAAACGTCCCCTTTATTACAGACAAAGTGCATATTTCAGCTGATAAATAACCACAACAACCAGCGTTCTACTCACAATACAGCCATTTATTAAGATTTTCCCATCTATTTTTTTTCATAGTACATTCCGGAACGCACTGAACCCTTTATTGTGACGCGGCTCCGAGGCGTGTGCAGGCGTTTGTGGGAAATGGAGGTCTCTTCCAGAAAGGCCAAAAGCAACTCATTTTATTGGCCAAATTGATTCAAAATGACCCTTGAACTTCATGTTTCTTCATTTTCTATTGAATACAACATAAAGTGTATTTGACTAACTTCTACTCACAGTAGAATACGCCCAATAACAAATGTATTGTCATTTTCATTTACATTTTTTTATCCGATTACTTGATTAATCGATAAAATAATCGATAGATTACTCGATTACAAAAATAGTCGTTTGTTGCAGCCCTAGTATGAACAGAATTTCAAAAATAATCAAAGATTACATCGATTAGAGGTTCTGAAAGTCGGCTTTGATCAATTGGCGATTAATTGCTCATCACTAGTGCAAATCTTCTACAGCTGTGGGCTCATTTTGCATCACTTTTAGTTAATTTTCACTTATTTGCCTTGCCAGACCCCCAAAGTGGTCATGTTCACCCTCTCCACTTTGGTCACTACTGGGTTAAGGCTATTAATAGGATTGGTGTTTATTCTGACTAGTTGAGCTGTAACATCTGGAGAGGACGGACATCGCAAGGAGGCTTACACACACACACACATGCTCCCCCGCTTTGACGTCCAGGTGTTTGTCGCGGTCGCTCGCCCTCTCTTTTTTTCTCTGGCGTCCTGTTTCCTCCGAGACCGGTTTGGAGGTGTTTTGGGGAGAGGGGAAGAGGGAAACGGCCTTCTATTTTCTGCTCCCACGTTGTAATAAGCTTGCACAATGTTTTGGTTGTTACGTTACAAAGTTACAAAAAAAAAAAAAAGGAAAGGAACAGGCAGCTCAGATCTGTTTGTCCTCCGTGCTCGAGGAAATGCTTGCTTGCATATTTCAGTTTGGCAATAGATAAACACATGCAGAATTCAGCCGTCACGTTATGACTAGGGATGCACCGACTGCAATTTTCTTGGCAGATTCCGATTACCGATTTTTTTTTTGTAAGTGTGATCGGCCGATACCGAATTTCCGATACCGATTTTTTTTTTTCCCCCAGATAACAGAAAATTAGAGCTGCTGCGAGTAGTCGACGACATTGACACAAAATAATGGGTTTCAACTTTTTTAATGTATCGCGTTAGTTACTTTCCCTGTTTACTAGTTACTTTTATAATAGTGACATATAGTGGCAGCTCTGCAGCAAATACAAACAAAAATCTAATTTTCTTTAACATAATGCTTTATTTTCATAACAAATTTTCTTTACAAATTTAAATAAATAAAATGTATTAACTCGACGTCCGAAAAGTAACGCCTACTTGGCACTGTGTATTTTGGGCAGAGGTGATTTATCAGATTTCTGAAGCCTGTTTCCTCAACTATGGAAAACGGCTGATCATCTAGTGGTCATCTTGTGATTGACTTGTGCATCTGTGTTGATGTTGAATTGGGGACAGACAAGTGGGCAAGGGGAGCCATTGATTGCGTGCTTATTAAACGTGTAAGATCTAACTATTAAATTATAATTATAAGGTTGATAAACTATAACTTGTGTTTAATCTACCTGTCGCCGTTCCTCCTTCTACGTCATCTTTGGTTTTTCTGTAAAAACTGTCTGTAGTGTGCAGTCAATCACAAGACCAGGAGCCATCGGCCAATAGGATTCTCAGGCAGAAGCTGCCAAAACCCGCCCCCTTTCAAACCGCAAGGACATCTAACACATTGAGAGGAAAAAACGCATTCGCGAGAGGAAAAATGCAGTTCGCGCGCAATATTATCACAACCGCACACTCGATTCTTAATTTTGCGCTCTCGAGTTTCACATTTGCGCGCGCGACTTGGAAATTTACGCCCGCAATTTTTTTGCGGCAAGCGATTTTGTGCGCTCTAATTTTGGCGTAGATGTGACGCCATACTCACGCATCCAAAATTCATTTCGTCGCCGCACGATGTCACCCCATTCAAAGTGAATGAGAAACGCCTCCGTTGAGCGTACCTGTGAACGCTGCCTGAATGCGCGCGTGGCTGTGCTGCAAGTAATGCGCATGCGCAAGATCGGTTTGTAATTGGCAATACGTGTGAGTGATCGGCCGATCACCGATCAGGCCGATCAGGCCAAAAATCGGTCGATTCCGATTGCTGGCCAATCGATCGGTGCATCCCTAGTTATGACCTAATTTATTTATTTCTAGGCATTAGGGGTGTAATGATACATCGATCCACATTGATACATCAGTTCCTACATCAACAAGCTCATAGCGTTAATCCAAAATGAAAACATTGATAAGACATTAAACTAAGGCCGAGCGATACGATGAAATATATCGTATGATATTAAAATGTCTATCGTTTCGTATTATACTCTGTCGTTTATTTTGTGGTGTCGCAAAATACACTGCAATATTTGTTCACAATTTGTACGAGGGTTTGCAGAAGTCACCACATGGATGTAGGGACAGAGAATACTGTGGTATTACACTGTATTTGCGCCTTATCTCGGTCAGTTCTGTCTACACAAGCTCGAAAGACTCTGTGCCCTCGCACTCAGCTCTGTGGAATGCCACAAGTGCCACAATTTGCCTTAAAGGTATCTTACTGGAGCACCACAAACAGTGCCGCCTTTTACACCCATTTTAATGCCGTAAAAAGAGGCGATTGACCACAAGTTGCTAGAGCACCACAAAAAGCTGTATTATCAGTGGTATAAAAACAGCATAAAAATTACAGCGCTGTAAAAAAGGTGCTTTTAACAATTAAGACAGTGTAAAAAATGAGGGTTTTACCGTCAATTTCATAAAAATGTAGACAATTTATGCCACCGTTGGCATCCCATATGAGTGCGCATGGAGTGTTTTGAGCAGAGATGAGTGCACACAGTAGGGGTGTTGAAATGAATCGCATAATCGATGCGTCGCGATGCAGATGTGGATGATTCTGCATGGACACAATGGCAGACCATAATCGATTACAACAAAGATTTTTAATCGGTGGTCCGTGACTATGCAATCCACTTTCACTACTGAAATCACTGTTTAAAAATCATACCTTTATTCATCTTTCAAAACATTTTCAAATGATTTGGGCATTTTTATGGATAATTAATTAAATGCAAATATTTTAAGAGTAAAACAAAGAAAATCTCCCTCCCACACTCACACTGCTTAGTCTGAGTGGTGGTCCCTGGGAAAGAAGCAGTTGGAAACCCTTGGATTATATCATAATGATATTGCTTGGTGATTTTCTGGCTGCGACAAAAATTCCAGTTAAAAAGAACATCCTGCTATTAAACCAATGTCCGTGCAATGTGAAGTAATGTAGAAAAAGTGATCTCGCACAGCTCTACCTGCAGCCAGGTGACCTGAGTTATTCACTTCACCTACCAGAGGTCGTAAAGTTATGGCTGATTTTATATGATGGTTTTATATTTAACAGCTTAGATTAGGGCTTGGTATCGTTGCTGATTTCCTGAATTGATTCGATTCTGATTCACAAGGTCATGATCCGATTCAATTCTCGATTCGATTTGATTCAATATCGATTTATTTAGAGATTTCTTTGTGTCAGTACTAGTTTTGCTTGGTTATAAAATTAGGCCAGATGGTGATTTTAGCGGAGCAGCTTCATCCATGGCTCTATTTGGTTTCGAATTTTTGAATCGATATCGTATTTTTCGAACGAGAATCGATATTGATCGGTGAATCGATTTTTTTAAAATCCAGCCCTAGCTTAGACCTAAATTACAGTTGACTCAATTCTGCAGCCTCCTTGTTGAAATAACGATGAAATAACAACCATGATGTGATGTGATGCCTGCTGCACAATTCTTCTTTGCATCATTTTGCATCATGCCTCTACTTCTGTCAGTCTGTCTCCTGAAATCTTGTTCCAGCTGCGTTGGAGACGGACTCTAGCTGGAGGTGATGGATGCAGCCGAATTGCTTCCGTGTCCTCGCTGTGCCGGATGCAGCTCCGCTAAGTCATGCTCCATATGCGAGTGTTTTTGTCTTTTGTCGAGGAGAAAAGAGAAACGAGTCTAATGAGAACAACAGCTGGCTTCTCTGGAGATGCTTAATGGGCTATCTGCTTAATGATTTTTGTGTCTAATGAGTGTGTGGGTGGGTGTGTATCTGTGTGTGTGCAGGTTTTTAGTTGCTTGTGAGGATCCGCTTGTCCCCTAAAAGATGGATAAATATGGCGGTTGTCACATTTTTGTGGCCTTGGGAGGACCAGCTGTCACAAAGGAAGAAACGCTTATAATGTAGACTAATAAATCCGGTAATGATGAATTATGGGACTCGCTGTTGACGTGAGAGAGAGGAAAGAGACAAGTACTAAATTGGAGTGATGGAAATATATTTTATTATTATTATTATTATTATTATTATTATTATTATTATTATCATTTGTACAGACTCTTTCAGACCCCCACGACACTTTGCAGACAAAAAGTTTAAAAGTAGTATAAAAGTATCCGTATCGGAACTGGAAAAGATGGATTGGTGCATTTTTAACCGCACTGCCAGCGTTCTTACCAAAGCTGTGGTCTTGCACAGTAGCTGCTGCTTCTGCTGCTGCCGTGTGTAAAACTCCTGAGCACAAAGTGTTTGTCATGTTTGCAGTCTGAAGTGATGTTTTTATAGAATTAAAGCTCTGAGGCCTGTCGTGTTTTCTTTCACATACAGGTATTTGCCTTTTGTCATGCGGCAACGTCCATGACTGTCTACACACACACACACACACACACACACACACACACACACAGCGTTCTAGGATGAAGTTTGTTGACTTCTGTGATGTCTGTCTAAGGTCATCAGTGTCAGCGTTTCTCAAAAGTATTCCGCAATAACATGGCTTCAGTTCTGTAGCCCGGTACGGTCAGAGGCCTGAGCCGGCCAGTATTTAACTCTAAACTCTTAGCACATGCTTATGAAAGTTTATTAAGTGTTTATGAACGTTTATTCAACATTTCAAGTGGCCGGGAATGAGATTTGTGATGATGGCGTTTGCTTGCTTTGGGTTAGATTACTCTCCGTTTGAGCCTGGCAAAGCTGCTGTGAGGATGACCATTAAATTTCAATTATTTTGTTTTGTGAGATTTATTGACCTTATAATTTAATGACAAGGTTTGTACTGTAAATGAAACATATCCTCTGTGCAATTTTAACAAGGTAACCGGTGTTATTCGCTTTAGTTATCATAAGGCCGTAACGTCATTAGGGACGCACCGATCCGATATGTGGACATCGATCTGATAACGATTCAAATAGCTGAGCTGATCTATGGAACCGATCTGCAAATTGTAGGTTTTTTCACACTCAATTTGTTTGACATTTACACTAATTCCTACATATAGAAATGACAATGAGCAGAACAAGCAGCACAACAAACTACAACCCCAAAAGCAAATTACACGAGATTATACAGGTTTATTTCCTTAACAACACCAGCTCTTGTTGCCATTTCTGTTTGTTTGTTAGCGCGCGAGTCTCTCACAGTGAAGTCCGACATTTACTACATTGTTCCAGTTCAGTCAAATGATAAATAACAAAAACAACCAGCGTTCTACTCACAATGCAGCCATTTACTCAATGTTTTCATTGTTTACTCTGAGACGTGAGTTTGTTGCGTTATTGTGTGGAACGCCATCATGTCAAACAACTCTCGTGTGTAATGCCATCATGTCAAAAATGAGTCCAAAATGATATGTAGGCCAAAATGAGTCAATTAATCAGATTTTTTACATTCTGTAGTGTTAGTGAGTAAAAATATAGAAAGATGCATTATTAGTTATCACATAATTTTATTCTGTATTGCTCAGCCCTTATCTAAGCCCAGACTGAAAGCAGGGACGACAAAAGGAAAGTTCGGCACGAGCGGGGTTTCATGCACAGGTAATCGCTACGTACAAAACAGTTTAAACATTGACGAAACGGGACTGTAATCCAGTCACGCAAGGCCTCTATAAATAGGCCAGGGGAACTTGCAGTGTCTGAGTGATCCATCACATTCTGCTCTCCGTGGCCCAGTTCATTCCTTCCTCCTCCTCCTTCTCCATCTCAGGAGTAATGACCCTACTGGCTCCGTTTCTGATTTTCGATGTCGACAATTCAGGAGCTTATCACGAGATAAGGACTGAGCCTCTACGGTTTTCTTAATATTTGGTTAGCGCTAAACAGAAGTCACATTTACAGCTTCCTGAGTGACTCATGCTCGCCTGATTGGGTCCACAAACAACATTGCCGCCACCGTCCAATATTTCCGACTTGAACCACTGCCACTGTGAATATGCCGATGTATAAAAGAAACCCCATCATTGTCATTATGGCTGCAACTAAGATTTTGTTAATCGACTAATCTGCTGATTATTTTTTTAATAATCGATTATTAATCTGATAAAAAGAAAAACAATTAATTCCAGCATTTTTTAAATAAACCAAACTGTGTTTTTCATCAACTGTACCTATTTTTGACTCATTTCTGGGAGAGCTTGAAGACGGCGTTTCCACATGAGAGAGAGAGAGTCGCTGGCCACAATAACGCTGTGGACACGCCAGAATGATCACTGAACATATCAAGTAAATGTTCAGGTCGTTGCTGCCACTGCGGCTTCTTTGTTAGCTTACTGACCACACACATTAGGAGCAGTTACCGTATGTATGTGTATAATAACGTAGACTCAAATAATCCAGTATTACATTAGTTGCCAACTGTCTTAATAATCGATTTTGATCGATTAGTTGTTGCAGCCGTAACGGTCATCGTATATACCCCTTATAAAAGTGTTGAGATGCCTTCTCGGACACTTTAAAAGTGAAGTCTATAGGATGCACCGATCCAACTTTTTCGTGTCTTATACTGATACCTGGGCTTTGGGTGATGATTTGATACCAGTATTAATACCAACTAATAGGATGTATATCTTAATTTGTACAGTCTTATGATCATTCAAGGCAATATATGAATAAAGAATTCCTGAATTGGAGACTGAGAGCAGTTAATGGTTACGAAACAAATTTGTGCAAAATTGTGTGCTTTCTGGCTTTTGTAGTGTTGCCTTCCTTGTTTTGCTCACTATTCTGTCAATATATGCTTAATTGTAGGAAGACACTGATTCGAACTTTGGCAGTTCCAATATCGGTGCCAATACTGGCTTTTAAATGTGCCCATCCCCTATAATTCCATCCGATACCAGTTTTAATGAAGTTGTGTTCCTCTGTGAGGAGGGACTGATATGACCTCCACGGCAAAACCAGTCGCTTGTCACAAATTTTCCAAATTGAGTTATTATGTTTTCATGAAAGTGTTATTAAATCAACCTTAAAAACGCATAATTTATATGGGAATGAATCGACTATATGACTGAGATATCAAGATTCAAAGGAGTTTCTCCTGTCACACCGGGCAAGAAACTGGAGAAATCTGCCCGTGAAGTTGACTGTCGCCAGAGCACTCACAGACGCTTTTGCGCGGTCATGTTACGCTTAGATGACATTAGCCTACGCTGTATCTTACAGCTACATGGATAGCCTACCCACGTTAGGTTAACTGGAACTTGGGACGAAGATGGATTCCGAGAAACCACGCTTAGTCAACCAGTGGATTTAGCGATAGCAGAGCGTCAAAACGGAACTTTTTAACATTCTGCTGGAATTGAATTCCTCACCTCAAGAAAGTCAGGTTTTTAGGATGGAAAGAGTAAGATATTTAGCCAAATTTATTCACAACAGTACAGTATAGACCGTCCACTGTTTCAAAACAAAACTATTCTACCCCACGCAACATAAATGCATAAAGCTGAACCTCCTGCTATGAAGGCGATTGGTTTTGCTGTGGAGGGTCACAAGTATATTATTCTGTTATGCGAAGCGAAAATGCTTGATTGAATATGGTTTTAACTAAAACAATGTAGTAACCACTCTTTCATTGCAGTATCACAAGCACCACAGCACAGTGTGTGCACGCTGATCAGGAGTGTGTGTACAGCACAAACTCTAGAAAATGTATAATAATAATAGATGAATAGATCGGTCCTATAGATTAGCCCCAGGAGTTGGTCAGCCGAGATTCCGATCCAGCTGTTTGAGTCAATATCGACGAAGTCACAGTCATATAAGTGATGCTGAAAGATGTTGAATCAATGTAATATCGGGTCGTGATAAAACATGTATTTTACATAATGGCATTTCTTCCCATTCATGCGAGAGCGTCAATAGCGCTGCGTCGTCCACGCAAGGCTTCTCTTCCTGCTTGTTTATGAAAATCACGCTAAAAATACCGTAAATGCGGTCTAATAAAAGACTTAATAGTTAATAATAGTTGAGTTTTATTTTGCCGTAGGAGGACGGAACCGTCGCCGCTCGGCCTGGGACCCTCGAGGAAAAAAGCAGCTGATCCAAAACAGGAAATGACTCGGCACCGGCTTGTAATCTTTCAACTAAACAGACATTTCCTGCTCTTTTCGTTTTTTGACTCCTTGCTCCCTCTATTCCTCTGTTCCCTCTCTTTACTCTCCTCATTCTCCCAGTCCCACTCTCCCTCCCTCCCCCTCTCTCTCTCCTGTTCTCTCGGGTGGGATGTCTGTCAGTCCTGCTTCACTGGGATTTCGGGAGACTATTGATGTGTGGTGCTGTCGTACTTCTTAGCCGCGTTTTTTTCACAGACTTTCAAAACTTGGTTTGGTTTCCCCACTTGTTTATGGTGAGTCCTGTCTTCAACTCTCTTTTCGTGGGATGCATGTCAGTCCTATTTAGTCGTGATGGTGGGGAGGGTTTCGCTGTTGTCGTGCTAACTTCCTTGTTTCTGTCTCAGCTTCCCTCTCCCCAGGCAAAGCGAAATCTCTTGTTGTGGTCTTGCATCAGCATCCCCTTGTTCTTTTGATGTTGGAGCGAGCAGGTGTCTTTTGTGTTTGTTTCCTCTGAACTAGTTTGTAAAGCATGTGCGTTCTGTCCTCAGATGCAGTTATAATCAGTTCCTCCAGGATTTCGTGAGTCTTTTTTGAGATTGTTGGTGTTTCAAATGCCAGATTTGTGGGAGAGTTTTTCAAAATTAAAGTGAAAGTTGCACTTTGTCAAAGTGGCAGGATAAAGGTGGTCAAAACAACAATTGTTTTTGTTAACCATTAATCATTTGCTTATTTTTGAAGGTAAATGTGAGATATTTTTATCACACGTGTTTCCTTTGTCTTCCAAACGTAACAAGGAGGTGAGTTCGCTGATGTATGGCTCAACGCGTTTTGCGGGAAATGACTGACTGGTCGGTCGGGTAGATTTTTGCAGGATTGGCTGAATTTTGCAGCATAGTTGCGCAAAGAAAATTGTGTAATCCCGTATAATACAGATTGTGTGCTCTGTCCGCTCAAACGTAGGGAAGTCTTTTAAATCCATGGTACGTTTACACTCCTGCATAGTCATAAAAGTGATTGTTATATACAGTATATTTATAGATTGTTATATATACTTATAGAGTGAGTGAATGATTGTTATCGTGAACACACCACCACAGCACAGTGCACCACAACAACATGTGACCTCTGCATCTGACTCCACCGTAGGCGAGCAGGACAGCTGGTTGATGAGAAAAATGCCTGGGGACGGTACCTTGCTTACGTGTTGGTCCTGAAAGGGAAGATCACAAAAACCGAACCGTATGAATAAAGGTCCTGAAAGGGAAGAATTCCTAACATCATGAGTGTGAAATCAGCCTGTCTCATATATTGAATCAGTATTGTAGCAGATTTTGTGATCTCGGCAGACGTCGAACCGTTGTAATATTGCATCACATGAAATCCCAGGATTTACTCCAAGTGTATGCCAACATGTTCATTACAGAGCTGCTAGGAAACAGCAGCAGTTATGATGCGCCTCAACATCAACACCATGTACAGTACATCTTGTCTGTAAGAGTAGTGTAGAAACTGAAATGAAACAGTTCTATTGGTTTTGGTTCAGTTTGAGCTGCACGCACTTGACTCAGATTTCTCTCCTCTCCTGTCTGCAGGCGAGCAGTAGCCTCAGTAGCGCCTTCCTCATGGGGAAGTGTGAACTGTCCCTGGGGACTCTGGGACGCCTGCACTAAGAGGATGGCGGGCTTATTGTGCCATGGTCCTGGTGAGGCTCCGGATTCGATGAGCAGAGTCCAGATGTGAGCGCTGACCTATTAGCAAGCTCTTTAGCCCTTAATTCTCCTAAAACCGGTAACGTGACTTGTAGTCAGAAGTAGTAAAAGTTTACTTTATGTTTACAGCATTTACCAGACGTTGACTTTAGTTTTAGTAATTGGCAAGAACAGCCTGAGCAACTTGGGGCTTTGTGGCGTAGTGTTGGATTCCCAGTCACAGTCTCGGCACAACTAAAACCACTTTATTGATACCATTATATGCGGTCACAAAGATGTATAGTTTTTTCAACTTAAAACATTAATTTTTACAATTTCAACTTTTTGGAACTGAATGGAGTCGAAATCGTATCATAGCAGACATTGTGATACCTGCAGGTTTAAAAGATTTAATTATACGCCAAATATTTTATAAATTTAAAAATGGCAGGATTAGAATCAGTTATACTGCCAGTTAGAGGCCCACCGACATTAAAGCTAGGACGAGCACGATACGATTATTGCTAGTTAACGGGCTAATAACCGATTTGATAGGACATCAAATTAATTAGGCAGCGCAGTCGAGAGCAAACGCACAGAGAGAAGAGATTTGCAGGAGCCGCAGTAGTAATCTTTGTAATTACTTAGTATCTGTGATGGTTAAAACTAAACACCGATACCGATAATATCGGATCCTGATAAGGCGATCTGCAGTAAGGCTCGACCAGTCGGGCTGCCTGATAATCGGGTCGCAGTTCTTACTGCAGATCGCCTGATATAATGCTGTCCTCTGTAGATTTCTCAAACTTTAGATTTAAATGTATGTTTGACGCCTTTGAAGTTCAGAGAGGTTCCTGAATAGGCTCCGCCGCCCAGCCCAATAAGGATTACAGTGTTTATATATATATATATATATATTTTTTTTTATATACATATAAATATAATATATATATATATATATATGTATATATATATATATATATATATATATATATATATATATATAGTTTTGTTTTATAGCAATCAACTTAATTATAAATCGAACAAAAATGTTAAATATTAAACCACTAGATTTTAATCTATTTTGAAGTCTAACTTTATAAGATTTATTCTACTATTTATGCTGTTTTCATGATCATGATGTCTGAGACTTTTTTGGGTTCCAATTTGCTCTCCTAAATTGAATTAAAACCGCAAATACCAACACAGGATTTGGCTTACTGTTACGTAATTGAGCATTATCAGCCCTCATCTTATGCCTGTTGGTTTGAGCTACGTTTATGACACAATGTTGCCTTTGGAGATGTAAGTTTTAATATCTAACTTCCTACTCTAATACTATGCCTCTTGTCGGTTTTTAGAGCCATTCCCAGCAAATTGCCAGCTGGCCGCGAGACTGCAAGAATTCAGCTCGTTATAACGCTCACATTAGATGCAAAGCACGTCCGTCGGAGCCCAGATTGAAACAAATGTGTTCCGGAAAGTGTTCTGTAAGGGCTGTGACTGAGACAAAACATTCTTTCTTTTTTCTGATGGTAACATTTCTGTTCCCTGACACGCTAAATTTTGACGGGGGTTGAGTGGCTTTATGTGCTTGTTAACAGGATCTAGTTGAGGTTCTCCTTGTCTGCAATGTGTTGTGTGTAGTGTAGGGCTGTACTATTAATCACAATAAAATCAGTATCTCATTCACTTATTAGGGTTAGCAATCTGCAGTAACCACAATTCGACGGATTCTGATTCTTGTGGCTCAAAAATCGCATTAACGATTCCTAAACGATTCAATACATGAATTTGTTTTCAGATTGCTGTTTTGAGTTACTTATCCCATTTGACTGTTGCAGATCAACAAAATAATCATACTGAATCAAATGCAGTTTATTAAATGTAATGCATATGTACGCATACTGACTGGATTTCCAGCATGCTCAAATGAAGAAGGTCTATCTGGGCAGATTTCAACATTGCACCATCTATAGGATTGTCGAGCTGAACTTGTGGAAAGTAAACTAGTGCCATTACGTTAGTTGAACAATATGAATCGATTTTTTCGGAATGCATGAATCAATTTGGAATCAACAGAAAGAATCGTGTTTCGATTCAGTGTCCAGGAGCACTGCGTAAGCAGATGGCAGCACTCATGAAGAAGAGGATTATCTGACATACTAGGGAACCTGAAGCAGTCTGCTCGAAAGTTGGGACTTGGACGTCATTGGACCTTTTAACAAGACAACAACCCAAAGCGTACCTCCAAGTTGGTCACGGGATGGCTTCAGCAGAACAAAATCGACAGCCAATACTGTTTAAAAGCCCGTTTTAAATCCTATAGGAGAATTTTAGGAATGAACTTAAGAAAAGTCAAAAGAAGTTGGGTTTATATAAACTGGTCCTGCTTATTTTGTAACTTCAATAATTGCATTGCAAATAAAACCACTGAAAGTGAAACAGTTGCTGTTATCATTCATGGAAATGAAGAAGATTAGTTGGAATTATTGTAGGAATGCACTGAATGATGAATGTTAAACAGGAAATTATATCAGAATGGAAGGAGTTTATTTTCACGCCCAGGTGTATGTAAACTTTTGGACACGACACACAAGTCTGTTTGCTTTTCTCCCCCTGATCATTGTCACCCTGATTATTTAGTCAAATTTTCCTGCCGTTCTGTAAACGTCCCATGCTGCTTTAACGCTGCCTTGCACTCTGCAAATATAAAAACCTTTCCTCTCCACTAGCAAGCATCTTAACTTCTACTCAAAACCTCAATGAAATTAGAAAAAATGTGTTTTATGATTATGATTTGACGCCATGCTTCACATTGTATTTATTAATTGGCTTAAAGAGTAACCTACAGCATTAAGAATATCCAACAGTAAAAGTATTACTGGATTAAACAGATTGGATGAAGTTAACTACTTGTTCTCTGTAACTAGTAGAGTAGCTAACTACTATACTTAATGTTCCCTGGATAAGTAAACTATATATATATATATATATATATATATACACACACACACAGGGGCAAAAAGTATTTTAGTCAGCTACCAGCTACCACTGTGCAAGCTCTCCCACTCAAAAAGATGAGAGAGTTTCCTGTCATTTTCACAGGTATACCTCAACTATGACCAACTATGAGAGACAAATGAGAAAAAAAATCCAGAAAATCACATTGTCTGATTTTTAAAGAATTTATGTGCAAATTATGGTGGAAAATAAGTATTTGGTCACCTACAAACAAGCAAGATTCTTGGTTCTCATAGACCTTGTAACTTCTATAAGAGGCCCTCTGTCTCCACCTGTTACCTGTATTAATGGCACCTGCTTGAACTCAAGTATCAGTATAAAAGACACCTGTCCACAACCTCAAACAGTCACACTTCCAAACCTACTATGGCTAAGACCAAAGAGCTGCTGTCAAAGGACACCAGAAACAAAAAAAATGTAGACCTGCACCAGGCTGGGAAGACTGAATCTGAAATAGGTAAGCAGCCAGGAAGAAATCAACTGTGAGCAGTTATTAGAAAATGGAAGACATATAAGACCACTGATAATCTCCCTCGATCTGGGGCTCCACGCAAGATCTCACCCCGTGGGGTCAAAATGATCACAAGAACGGTGAGCAAAAATCCCAGAACCACACAGGGGGATCGGTGAATGACCCATGGAGAGCTGACCAAAGTAACAAAGGCTACCATCAGTAACACACCACGCCAGGACTCAACTGCAGTGCCAGACGCAGTCCCCTGCTTAAGCCACAGCATACGTCCAGGCCTGGCTCTGAAGTTTGTTAGAGAGCATTTGGATGATCCACAAGAGGATTGGGAGAATGTCATATGGTCAGATGAAACCAAAATAGAACTTTTTGGTAAAAACTCTACTCGTCGTGTTTGGAGGAGAAAGAATGCTGAGTTGCATCCAAAGAACACCATACCTACTGTGAAGCATGGGGGTGGAAACATCATGCTTTGGGGCTGTTTTTCTGCAAAGGGACCAGGACGACTGATCCGTGTAAAGGAAAGAATGAATGGGGCAATGTATCGTCAGATTTTGACTGAAAACCTCCTTCCATCGGCAAGGGCATTGAAGATGAAACGTGGCTGGGTCTTTCAGCATGACAGTGATTCCCAAACACACCGCCTAGGTAACGAAGGAGTGGCTTCGTAAGAAGCATTTCAAGCTCCTGGAGTGGCCTAGCCAAAAATTAGTTATAGGCCGAAATCAGTCCAAATGCTCAACAGTTGCCAAAACTTCAGTATTTCTTCATTTTCCATTAATCAGAAAATATTTTATTCCATTCTATAATGTTAGAGAGTAAAAAATAAATATAGAAAAATGCATTATTTGTTATTAAATCATTTTATTCTATATCCAGATGGATTCCAAATGGATAAAAAAGTGTCTCCACCTGCACTAACCTTATTGTTCTTCATAAACTAAACCATAGAATGTCTCTGTATAATAACAACTCTGACGCTCTGAACTCTTGTGGGCGGGGCATTAAATGAAGCAGCGACTCGAAGGCAGACGGCACAGAGAGAGGAGACGGCAGTGGAGCCACAGTAGCGCACCTTGTAATTATTTAATATGGGCGAGGGTCAAAATGAAACACTGATACCGATAATCAGCAAAATTCCTAATATCGGACCACGATAATCGCCCCCCGGCCAGTAATCAGCCGACCCTCAGTGATTTGGTTGATTCTGTAGAGTTCACACATGTAGCACACTTCATTTCTCCTGAAAGATTTTGAAAAGTTACATTCAGTAAATCTCCGCTGTGTGATCTGATGATCCGCTTACTGTGATAAAACTGAAGTGAGATGTGATGGAGAAATCTCAACTATGTTACGCAGACCAACATGACGTCAGCTGCGCCGGATCACGGGACATGTTTTGTGACGTTTCAACGAGTTGAGCGCTGCACGGTGACGAGTAACATTACAGTACAAGTCGAAGCTTTGCCGAATAAAATGCTGCGCTGCTGATAGACATTTTGGGCTCTACTAAATATTACCATATGCCATACCTTGGCGTATTATATGGTGATATGCTTACATTTCGAATTTCAAATCATTTATTTAAAGAAATCTAGTTATTTCTTCAGTGAAGTCTAAAATTTGAGTATGAAATAAATCTGAAATTTCGAAACAAATTTAAGAGAATTTGCTTGAAGTTGACTCATTGAGCGGATCTCAAAGCACGCGCTCTCCCAGTTGGAGTTTGATCCGCTTCCGCCGAGCCGTTGCGCAACGCCGAGCTGTCGGGAGCGACCCGTTCTTAGCCTGCCGTGCGTGTGAGTGTGTTGCACGTCGCCTGCTTTCTCACGGTGGGTTTGCATGAGCGGAGAGCGGAGCGCTGACGTGTAAGTGTGTGAGTGCTTGGGGCTAGGAAACATTTATTTATGTAAAATATGTGTGTGGTGTGTGTTCAGGATAATGCCTAAGCTCTCGTGCTTTCCTTGTTGTGTGTGTTTGTGTTTGTGTGGATGACATTGCTTGAGGCTGGGTTATGTTTAGGGAAAGTCTAATGCTTTTATTATTTGATTAGAACGCGCTTTATTATTTCGGATGCGTTTCCTAGATTTTATTATTCCTAGATGCAATTCCCAAAAGTTACGAGCCGGAGATATGCAAGAAACAAAACTGCTGTGTGTTTTGGGGAAGTTAATGTGTTAATTTGTAGGTGTGTGTGCTATAGTTCACTGTGTTCTTTTTCTTGGGTGAAGTGTGCGTGTTCTTGGTTGTCACATTGCTATCCGACTCTTATTCCACACACTTTTTCCTCCTAGAGTTTTTTATTAGAACCGTGGTTCCAGTTCTAAACCCTGAGGCCTGTGGTGGTGTGGGCTGCTTGTATACACACTTGTGATATGTGCACTCGTTTGCGAGTTCTGTCCATTTTTTTAAATTCGTTTTTTCCCCATGTAGCACAAATTATGACGCTTTACTGCGTCGCCATGGCCACAGTTTGGAGGGCCCGTGAGCCTCATCGCATATCTGTAACTGTCATGACCCACACTCGTCTTTTTCATCCTTTTTCCAGTCCTTTATTTTTCCCATAGGAACCCATTCGTTTTCCTGCATTAAGAATATATGGGATTTGGGACTGGCAAGCTTTTCTTCATCTGTTTTCACACGACAGTCAACACGGTTCCGGTGGCACCTCACTGAACACACACCTCAATCTGTTTCCACACGCACTCGTCTTTTTTCTTTCTTTTATCATCCCTCGTTCTTTCCCCATTCACTCCACTGCATTTTAATCAAAGTCTTTCATGTCACGGCTACAAAACTTGAGCAATCACATTGGCATTTTCTTGTGGAATTGCATCTCTCGTTAAAGTAGTGGTTAACTAACTGGTTAGTTATTTATGCCATTGTTTTGCTTACGCTTGCCCCAGTGTTCAGCACAGAAAGTAGCCGTAGTTTGCAAAACTCGCTCCTGCCAGTTCGTTCTTGCCTCGGCAACGTAAAACCATTCTTGTGCCGCAGGATCTCAGACGCAGCGCATGCCGTGTTCAGTCTGAAGGCCCCTTGAGGTGTCTCACAGGGCGGGAGATGCGTACATCCCGGCGGTGTCCCTACGTATCGTACCACTTACGCTTTGCTTTGTTTGCCCACGTGAAACTTTTACAGTTTTGTCGTATCGGTATCTTCATCGTAGGATCAAAAAACCCTTGAACGTGAATCCATAGCACTCACATAGGGATAACAGTTATCGCAGTCTTTGCAGTATGTATATCGCACAAGTTGATGTCACGATGATGATGATAAATTTTCAATACATATCATGCAGTGCTAATTAACATTACAGTTCTAAAAACTTGGCATATCTCGACTAGAGCTGCAGCTATCGATTCTTTTTGCAATTGAGTATTCTATCAATTTTCTTTCATTGATTAATTGATTAGTCAGACAGAAAAGTCTGAAAACGTACAACCAATTGGATTTTATTCCTGAATATTCCTTTTTAAATATAATCTAAATGAACTCGTACAGCCCTGAGAGAATTGAGTGTTTTTCTAACCCTTCGTTTTTAAAGCCATTGTAGTTTGTGTGTAGAAGTTCTCACATGCTTTATGTTGTTGTGTCCAGGACGTCCTGCACTACTCAGATTTGTCATAGTTTGATGTCACTGTCTTGAAATCAGCACATTTTTGATGAATACTTTTTTTAAAGGTTTATGCCGTATAAAAGTGCGGAAACTGTAGATATAACTATATAAATATTAAGAACAGTGTCATTTTAGCGACGCAGAGTTTTTATTATTTTATCATTCTGTGGCTTAGTACTATCAGGTGTGAGGTCGAAACACTTATTTGTCCATTTGGTATCCATCAGAATATAGAAATTTTCTTTGATGATAAATAAATTTTCTCTGTTTCTTCTTTCTTATTGATTACTCTCTAACATTATAAAAGTGAAAAAAATCTGATCAATTGAAAATTAAGAAATATTGAAGTTTTGGGTTGTTTTGAACCAATTTGGTCTCTGAAATGAGCTGCTATTGGCTATTCTGGGAAATAACTACATTTCCCACAATCCCCCGCGTCACAATAAAACGATGGAAACGCGTTCTGGAACATATGCTGGAAGTCTCTATAAATGGCTGCGTTGTGAGTAGGACGCTGGTTGTTGTGGTTAGTTATCAACTAAAATATGAGTTGAGTCTGTAATAAAGGGGAGATTTGACTGAACTGTAGCAACTGGAGCAAGTAACGGCTCACAAACAGCGTGCGTTTACGTCGCCAAAATGGTCATTTATGTGTTTTTTACACGTTGACTTCTGTTTTTGTGCACAAAATATCTCACAAATACTTTCACATACAGAGAGACCAGGTCTTGAAAGCAGGAAAGCTGTGTTGTGTGTTTTTGTGTGTTCAGCAAGGCAATGTGTGTGTTGTGCAACACCGTCTTAGTTATGTGACCTTGATTGTGTGTTCACAGGACTCCTCTAGGAGCCTCTCTTGATGAGCAGTCCAACAGTCCAGTCAAAGGTGAGTCTGTGTGTGTGTGTGTGTGTGTTCATGTATTTATCGCATTGTGGGGACCTTTTTGTCCCCTAAAATCACTTTTATCTGTTTTCTGGGGGTTTTGTGGGGACATTTGAGAGGTCCCCATGAGGAGAAATGACTTTATAGAAAATGTGCTTGTTTTATTTGAGAAACTAAAAGATGTGCTTTTGGTTACTGAGGTTAATGTTAGGGTTAGGATTGGGTGTAAAATTATGTACTTTAGTCATTATGGGAGTCTGTGGAAGGACCTCACAAAGATAGTAATATAAGACTAGATGTGTGTGTGTGTGTGTGTGTCAGTGATAAGTGGATGTAAGAGTGAATCTGTGTAAACCTTTGTGTGAGTGTGTCTGTGTGGATTTTTGTGTGTGTAAGTTAACCGGTAGGGTTGTGTGAAACTGTGTGTGTATTTTTGTTTGAACCTGTGTATGTGTGTCTGTGTGTGTGTGTATTTGGGTGGCACAGGATTTGATGTCATGTGGTTTTCTTGCACAAAACTAAACATCTACAGCTTTTGTGTTTAGGTTTCATTTTTAAGATTTGAGATTTCCTTTGTAGGTTCCATAAATACACAGTTCTATGGAAACCACCCCCGCATCAAGTGTGTGTCTGTACCTGCGCTCTGTCTGTGTGTGTCTGTGATATAAGACAAATTCAACCGATGACTCACACCACACAAAAAATTCAGAGCTGCTTGTTTTCATTGGCATTCTGCACCAAACCACAATCTCTCTGCCTTTCTCAGAAACGTCAACATTGACTCATTTCTCAGGTACTTTTGGCGAGTTTTCGTTCTGGTGAGATTTTATTTCATTTATATACTCGCTGTAAACGACACGCGCATCGAAGAGGAAAAGGGGTAAATGGAGTTAATTTAACTTTGTACTTTTACGGCATTTAGCTGACGCTCTTATACAGAGCCACTTCCATGTTCCTAATTTCACACAGTCTCCCTGGAGCAACTTGGGGTTACGGGTCTTGCTCGGGGACCCGGAGATGGTGCCGCCTCTAGGTAGGATTCATCCCTCACTCTGGAAATTTGTTGTAACAAGTCCATATGCAAGTATTCACAGCCAACCCTCTAGCCAACCCAATTTCTTTATTCTTTGCTAGGAAAATGAGACAGTAAGTGCAGTGATTTAGTGCAGAATATGTGAACGTACTTGTAAATGTTTTCCCATGTCCCCAGTGAAGACTCGGGATTCGAAAGCGTATCTTAGACAATTTTTATTTCTTCACTTCCTTACAAATGATTAATAGACGATCAATTTTGAACTAATGTTTACTTGTGTGTTAAATGTTCATGCATCCGGTCGCCCACAGGAGGATGAGGTCCTCTTCCCAGTCTTGGTTCCTCTCAAGGTTTCGCCCTACCAGAGGGAGTGTTTCCTTGCCACTGTCGTCTTACGCTTGCTTGTTGATGGTTTGAATGAATGATTATTTGTCATTGTGAACACACCACAGCACAGCACACAGTGTACCACAACGAAATGTGACGTCTGCATTTAACTCATCCATGAAGGAGCAGTGGGCAGCTAACAAGCAATGCTTGGGGACGGTACCTTGAGTACCTCAGTGGTAACTTTACCGGCCCTGGATTCGAACACCCTACCGTTACGCCACCAGCTGCCCGGTTTAGACCGGTTATATGTAAAGTGCTTTGTGACTATAACTGTTGTTAAAGAGTGTGATATAAATAAAATAAAATTGAATTGAATTAAATTGAAAAAATTCCTCAAGTCATATATGTATGGAAGCAGCTGGTAGTGTATGGTTAGGGAGTTGACTCTGTGATCGGAACGTTGCTGGTTCAAGTCTCGGACCCAAAAAGGGACCACTGGGTACTCATGAGAAAGGTACCGTCCCCAAGCACTGCTCCCCGGGTGCTGCCAAAAAAAACCCTGCCCCTGCTTCTTCATGGATTGGTCAAATGCAGAGTTCACATTTGGTTGTTGTGCTCTACGCAGTACGGATTACGTTGTTTCAGCATGTTTTTTTTTCTTCAAAGTTACATTTTAAATTGTAAAATAATAATGGAAAAAACTCAATTCTATAAAAAACACTCACAGTGGCTTTATTCCGACTGGCTCCTAGAGCTGCAGCTATTGATTCTTTTTGTAATCGAGTATTCTATCAATTTATTTCATTGATTAACCAAGTAATCGGATAAATTCTTTTTAAAAACCCCAGAAAAAAGTCTGAAAATGTGCAAACAGTGGCTTTTATTCCTGAATGTTCCTTTTAAAAAATCTAATTGAACCCTTACAGCCCTGACAGAATTTGCAGTGTTTTTCTATACCTTTGTTTTTAGGCTTATTGTAGTGTGTGTGTAGAAGTTGTCGTGTTCAGGACGTCCTGCACTACACAGTCTTGTAATCATCCCGTTTCTGATGAAAACTGACCTGTGCCTGTAGCTTTTTGTGCTGTGGTGTGTTAACAATGAAAAATAATCATCCATTTTCACTCATACACGTGCTGAAACTGTAGATATAACTACTAGAAACAGTAAGAACAGTGTCTGATTTATTGGCTTGCACTTCTTTGGAATGAAATGATTTAATAACAAATAATGCATTTTTCTATATTTATTTTTTACTCTCTAACATTATAGAATGGAATAAAATATTTTCTGATTGATGTAAATGAAGAAATTCTGAAGTTTTGGTCATTTTTGAGCATTTGGACTGATTTTGGTCTTTAACTCATTTTTGACTCATTTCTGGGAGAGAAGTACATTTTTGTCATGAGGGTGTTCCATATGAGAGCCACGGCACAATAGCGCTGTGGACGTGTGTCAGGAATAAATAAATATCAAGTAAATGTCTGTACTGTGAGTAGAACGCTGGTTGTTGTTATTTATCAGCTAAAATATAAGTCTGTAATAAATGGGAAGATTTAATTGAACTAGAAGATTTTAGTGAATGTTGGACTTCCCTGTGAGAGTCGTGAGCTCTAACAAACGCGTGTGTGTTTACATCGTGAAAAATATCATTTATGCATTTTTGCACAGTTCAGTTTTTGTGCACGGCATCACTCACAGATTATTATATGTTAAAAAATTAACATGAATTTAACTCTTCTGAGATGTGTTCATTTAGTCTACTTACAAATAGCTGAGTGCAGCCGGTGACCGGAACACTGCAGTTGTGAGTTTGGACAGATTGGAACTTTTCTGCCACGTTTGAGGCTCGCGATTGAGTAAATATGCCTGTGAGAGCAGTGCAACGCCGTCTCATTTGCTGAGAGCTCTAGAGCTGTCTTTGTACGCGACACGTACCAAAAAAGAGTCTTGAGTTGTCTTTCGTCGTCTTCTCTTTATTACAATTCAAAGTTTTACAGGCAAGAAATGATTTCTAAGACTACAAAGATACTTTACGTGGCGTTACGTGACGGTCAAAAAACTTTAACGCTCCTGAGCTATCAGCTCCATCACATTCAATGTGAAACTAATTCTTTTACGTTCTTACATCCTATATATACCTCAGATTACGACACGTAAGGCACGTATTACTTCTATTGTTACATACTAGTACGTTTAACATGCATACGTACTGATAGAATTCTATTATGTAGCACTGTACATGGAAAGTTATGGAAGGTTCCAGAAACATTTCTATACTTTCTACTGCAAACAGCTACAACACATTAAATCTAAATATTCACACATTCATGAACACAAAATGGTTCTAACATGCCCAAAGCTGATCCTCGTAATCGAACTGAATTTTACCACATTCTCTAATCGCGATTGTATAATCACCCAGCCCTAGTTACTTATCTCACCTGGATTTGTTAAACAAGTAGTCATAAAACATGCAATAACTTGCACTTGACTAGTTGTTTTTGCCCAGTAGTGTGTATATAATAAATTGTATACAGCATAATATTAAAGAGAAATTGTTTTTGAAGAGACAAGTTTGAAAAAAGTGTCTCATTACTGAATGACTTTAATATTTCTATGAAGTGTGACTCTGGCTGTGAGGCTTTTCTGTAACTCACCTGTAGAAACTTGTCCGGTGTGATGATCTGACTCTGTGTAGTGGATTAAGGCCAAAGTGTGGGACGGGGAGCACCCAGAATAAAGAAAACAAATTGGTTCTTTGTGGGTTGACGGTGGATACAGGCTTCAGCTTTTCTAGCGATATTATTAATTGCACATTATTAGCTGTATATTTAAGATTCAAGATATTATACACACGTATACATTACTGAGCTAAAGTCTTGAGCCGTCGTTTTTGGTTCATCATTTTTGCCAGTTGGTGGCGTAACAGTTGGGTGTTTGCCCCGTGATCGGAACGTCGCCAGTTCGAATCCCAGACCGGTGAAGTTACCACTGAGGTACTCATGAGCAGTGTACCGTCCCCAAGCACTGCTCCCTGGGCGCTGCTCTAGTTAGCTGCCCACTGCTTCTTCACGGATGGGCTGTGTGCTGTTCTGTGGTGTGTTCACAATAAGGGTGCAACGATTATTCGACGTTGTCGACAAAAGTCGACAATAAAAATAGTCGCCGACGAATTTGATTGTCGATAAGTCGATAATTGGCGCAAGACACATTTTTAAACGGAGTGAGACGTTTTCCTTCCTTTCTACCTGTGCAGTACTACCGCTTTCCAAAAATGGCTTGCTGCAAAAATTTTGCGGGCGTAAATTTCAAAGTCGTGAGCGCAAATGTGAAACTCGAGGGCACAAAATTAAGAATCGAGTGCGCGGTTGTGATAATATTGCGCACAAACTGTATTTTTCCTCTCTCGAATGTCTGTTTCCTCTCTGTGTTAAATGTCCTCGCGCACAAAGTAGATTACCGACGAGCGGCTTTTTTGCTCGAGTGAGATTTCTACACGCGTGGTTTGAAAGGGGCGGGGTTTGGACAGTTTTGGGGCGGGGTTTGACAGTTTGGGGGCGGGGTTTTGGTAGCTTCTGCCTGCGAATCCTATTGGCCGATGGCTCCTGGTTTTGTGATTGGCTTAAGAAAGTTCCTACAGAAAAACCAAAGGTGTCGGAGGAAGAGGAACGGCGACGGGTCGGTTAAACGCAAGTTATCGACCTTATAATTATAATTTAACAGGTAGGTCTTACACGTTTAATAAGCACGCAAAACTGTAAAGTAACCAACGCCTTTGTCACTCGCTCATAAATGTTATAATGGTATGTTACCATTTTCTCAGTACCATCAGAAAACCAGGAGCCATCGTAAGACTAGATAAGGCAAAGAAGAAACTTATTTATTAAAATATGCTTTTGAGTGAACTATCTTTCTTGTCTTTATTATTTACCACAAAATTTAAATAACCTCATACTACATGTAAAAGCTGGTAGCTAAATCGGAGCCATTTTATAATTATGCAATTTATAATCCGATTAGTCGACTAATCATTTTAATAGTCGATGACTAATCGACTATCAAAATAGTCGTTAGTTGCAGCCCTAGTTCACAATGACAAATAATCACTCACTCACCATAGGAGCAGTGATTTATGGCAGCATGTGCATACGTCTATTTAAATACTGTTCCTCAAGACTGCACTAAAGAACACAAGCAGCTCGGACCCTTTGGAAGCAAAATATCATTTAAGATTCTTTATTCGTTGCATACTGTATATAGTTATACAAGTAAAACATCAAGTGAAATGTACTGAATGATCCGAGAATTTTTAGAAATGTTAACAGCAGATTGTTAAAGAATTGCTGTGATAAATGTGAACGTTTACACCATAGATTTCATGAGAAGTACTGAACAAACGGAGCAAGTGTTGACTAGAAATTGTTGTGTGGCGCTGTGTTAAATGTTGAGTGAGTTAGTGTGAGGAGCCCTGACCCCTGTCTTGCAGCCGCCAGTGACCCTGAATCCTGAGAACTTGCCCCTCCCTCTTCAATTACGCAACGTTTACCGTTAAAGCCATTACTGGAGCTGATAAAGTCTCTCCTTCACCTGAGGGCATGCGTCAATTACCGTGCCAACTGCTGTGAACCTTGGTGCCTGGGAAATGCTCACGCTGCTCTGTTTGGTTGCTCGATTATGAGCAGCGGTCGACCGGTATGGGTTTGTCAGGGCCGATATCGATTATTAAGCAATATTGATACATACCTGCTGTAAAAATGGCATTTTAGAATAACATACTGTCATGCAGAACGACTAAAACACATTTAGCTAAGGGCCTGTTTACACGCCTGCGGATATTTTTCATTATTTTATTTTATTGTGTTTACACGACTTTCGGTTTAAAAAAAAATCTTTGCACACACTAGAACACAAATTGATTCCATACACGAATGTTTACCACTTGTCTGCGGCATGTTTTTTCCATGTAAAATGTATTTACGTATAAATGAGAACAAACAAGTACAAATACGACCGATTCCGAGACAAGACCATGACTTTTGAAAACTGGTCTCGTTCTTGAGTACTACACTAGAGATTTTGGCCTTCTTTTTTGGGTAGGTTTAATTCTTTTTTTTTTTTTTTTTTTAATTCTTTGAACCGTAGGTTAATTCTGAGAACCTTTTGTCATGTTCTTAACACAAAAAGTGCAGAGAGCTCCCAGTGGCCATTTTAATAATGTTAAAAAGCAGACAAAAACATAAATTGTGATTCTGCACGGCAAAACCAGTCGCTTGTCGCAAATTTCCAAAATTGAGTTATGTTTTCATGAAAGGGCAAAAATCAACCTTCAAAACAATATGAATCAGACGACATACGACTGAGATATCAACATTCAAAGGAGTCGGGTTTCTCCTGTCACGCCAAGTGAGAAACGCAACATAAACGCTCGTTTTTCTCGGAAACCTCCATTGCGACAAGCGACTGGTTTTGCCGTGGAGGGTCACAAATCACAAAAAGCAAGTAATATATTTAATGTCATAACTTTGGATCAACGCTCCGGCCTCGCTGATGTGTTGATGTGTTGATGCAGATCAATGTATCGCTGCACCCCTACTTATTATACTTTGACCATAAATTCTACATAAAGGTAAGTCACAAAACGTCCACTTTAAGTTTTTTAGTGTTTTATAGTGGCAAATTTTTAACTCTATCATTTTCAACACATACAGTACTAGCAGTAAGTTTTTCAGCCAAATTTATTCACAGCAGTACAGTATAGACCTTCCACTGTTTCAAAACACTAAAAACAAAAAATCCAGAATTTTACCCCACGCAACATAAACGCTCGTTTTTCTCGGAAACCTCCGTTGCGACAAGCGACTGGTTTTGCCGTGGAGGGTCGCAGTTCGGACTGGAGCTTTCTGTGGTGCTGCATCAGAGCCAAAGTAGCACATTTTAAAATGACTTTAATGGTATATCTGCTTTAAAATAATATACAAATAACCACAAAAATGCTAAATATTGGAACCGATAATTGATCCGCACAATAATCGCTCGACCCCTACTAAATGCACAATGATTTGTGCTGCTGTATGAAATTTTTAATTCAGTTTAAAACAGAATGCTGCAAGTGAGCAGAATGTGCCAGTGATCTGCTCGGTGTGTAATGCAGGTGTCAGAATGATGCTGACCATAATGAGCACTTGAAGCTGCCCGAGTCTCGGCTTTAACACGCAGACGCTCGGTTGGCAGGTCGGCTCGGTCTGTATGTGGTTGCTGTGTTCCATCACGCTGATTTTGTGACAGGTTTTTTCCGCTCCCACTTTAGTCTGACCGCTCGGTTGAGTCTGGGTCGTGTAGCTGGCAGGACGGAGGCTCGTTGCTGGTTTTTATTGTGTCTTGAGATGAGGCGTTGTCTGGTGCACCACACCTTCTGAACTTTGCAGCCAAAAACTTTACGGTGCGTTGTATAGAACACACATAAAATGATGACTGGACCCAACCAACAACCATAACTAGGGCTGGGTGATACGAACTCAAATCAGTCTCACCATTAATTGAACATTTTACCACGATTATGATTAATGAACGATTATTTGGGGTTTTTTGTTCTCATAATTCACTGGCAAGATTTGTACTGTAAATAGGCTCAACTCTTATAGCTGGGATTTTTTTTCTTCTAATAAAAACATGATCGATCGAAGAAAACACGTCAGACTTGACGTAGCTGATATGTTATTATATTACACATATGATGGTATGTTTTTAAGTGGACATACATGAACACACGGAAAATAAAAACGGCATTAGAAAAATAATTAAAATAATCGTTATGGGCAAGATTATGTCGATTAGAGGGTCTGCATGTCAGTTTCGATTATTTTTTTGAGCACAACATGTAGTGAAATATACTCTCAAAAAGTAGAAATTGTATGTTTGCAGGCTCTCCCCGTGTTCACGTGGGTTTTCTCCGGGTGCTCCGGGTTCCTCCCACAGTCCAAAAGCATGCAGTATAGCTTAACTGGCAACTCTAAATTGACCCTGTAAGGTGTGAGTGAGAGTGTGATTGTGTGTGTGTGTGTCCTGCGGTGTGTTGCCACCTGCCCAGGGTTGTTCCCCGTCTTGCACATGTAGTTCCCAGGATAGGCTCCGGCCCCCTCTGCGGCCCCCGGTTGGGATTAAGCGGTTCGGATAATGAATGAATGAATGTTTACAGGTTAAGTTAAGAATCTAACAATGAACTAAAGAATAAGAATAAAATGTACACCAAAAATATAGAAAAAAGAGAAAATCTTCATGTGAGGTTTGTACTATAGACAATGACTGTACTATGTATGGACAGATCGAAACAATCTCATCACGATACAGTATTAAATAGCGCTTCAATGGACATCGATTCGAGTTTTGCCGATATTACAAAGTCTTTAATGATGTGATTTGATTCACTCTAGAACATTCACTCTCAGGGTGTTTTCACACTTTCATTTCAGCCCTCAAAGCGAACTCAGATCGATTAGTCAGCATTTTTTTTACGTACATGTGAACGCGCCAAACCAACTCAGACCCCTCTGAAACCAACCGAACTGAGACCACATCGGGAGGTGGTGTCAGTCCGGTTCGCTTTAACTCCGCGGCGCGGTTTGTTTAACTCGCGCCTTCTGAACGCAAAGCGCTCCTGGTTCGCTTCGACAGTTTTTGTTCGAATTGAAAACTACCCAGAATGCAAAGCAGTAAAGGTCTGAGAGCTCCATTTGAATTAAGTATGAACAGGAAAAGGACTGAGGCCCCATCTGAGCTGAAGTGGAGCAGAAAGAGAACCGAGTCCCCTTTCAAACGAACTCAGTGTGAACTTAAAAAGAACCGAGTTCCCTCTCTGTTGGTCCACTCTTTGGACCACTTCTAGAGGACTGAGTTCGGTTCCTTTAAAGAGGACTATGTGTGAAAACACCCGTAAACATAAGCACAAAAACTTCTAACCAACAAAAAAGTTATTATTGTTTATAACGTTAGTAAAAAAAAATATGTATGTATATATATATATATAAATTCTACTTTTTGTTTGATACAGGGCCTCTGAGGAATGGATGCAGTTTTGAAGATGACTTATCGTTGGGTGCAGAGGGTGAGTTGAACTACACACACACACACACACTCTTTCACATACACACACGGTGGGTTTTGAGCAGAGTGATTAATAATGTAAAGGGTGTACGTTTAACGTCTTGTATAAGATGTGTGATGACCAAGTCGAACTGTAACGGGTGACGTCTAAAACCAAGAAAATCATTTGGCTGTTGGTTTAAGACCTCACCAAACAAAAACACACACATGTGGGTGGATAAAGAGTGTGTGTGTGTCAGGTTGAAAGCCCTCCATGTGACCCTGTGTTGGTTTGAGCCTGAAGAGATGAGCATTAATAATGCAAAATCAATCTGCTGCCGTCTGCTCACCCACATTTACACACACGTACACGCAAAGGCACACACTCACTCAATCTCTCACTCTCTTGTCTCTCTAATACACACACTCTTGCGCACACACACACACACACAAATAAACTCTTGTGCACACGCGCTCTGACACACACACTCTCTGTGACACTCGGACACAAACACACACTATTTTCCTTTCTGTTAGTGGACAGTCGGTTGGGACAAAGCCTCTGAACACACACACACACAAGTGTTTGTAATGAAGGTTAAGGCTGTAGATGTATGATTTCAGTAGTAAGCGCAGTGGTCACAGCAGCACCGAGAAGCAGGATTTTAACAGATTTATTTTTGAAAACCATTATTAGTGTCAGGTTTTTATTTTTCACTCTCACCTAATGTGGGTGTTAATGTGAGCGGTGTAGCTGCGGCACATGGCATAGCTGAGATTCCTCCAGGTGTAACGAGAACGATCAGCATGCGGATGAAGTCTTGACCTTTTACTCTGAGTTTATTTACAGTCAGATTCACTTGAAAAAAGAGGTGAGTTCTTAAGAAGAGTCACTTCAGGACTTCAGGAGTTCGGTTCCATCAGGTTTTCCCCACCAAAGCACCTTGTTCCCCGTAATAAGAGTGTGTGTGTGTGTGTGTGTGTCTGGTGAATGTTCCCAGCTCAGAAATGAGCTGTAAAATAAATCATGGCAGGGTTGTAGGTCTGTGCTTGTAATTTTGCTGTGCTGGGTGAACGCAGCTGTGACGTCGCATTTGGAAACTCACCTTATCGTGTCTGGGTCACTTTAGGGAGGCCCCGTCTCCCGTCTCTTTTCAGACCTGTTATCTCAGAAACGAATGGAAATGTTTTAGTCGGCAGACTTGTAACCTAAGCACTTTGTGACGTGCTGGAGATTATACACTAGGAGTCCAAAAATAGGGACGAAAAATGTCCTCTGCACTTTTAAACCTCGACTTTGGCAGATGTTGACCGATTTTCACCGTTCCTTCATACATGTATTGTTATGGTTGTGCGATATGACCAAAATCTCATATCCCGATGTCATTTCATATGCCAATAACAATATATATCACAATAAATATATATCTCTGTGAATTCAGTGGAACTTTGAGAAGCAAATCTGGTGTCTGTTCCCGCTCAACGCTCGAAACACTCTGTACCAATATTTTGCACATTTGACAGTAAAACACCCATTTTTTATGCTGTTTTATTCATTAGAAACAATGTTTTTTAATCAGTCGCTCCAGGATTTCGCGGGCCTTTTTGGAGATTGTTGCGGCCTAAAATACCTGATTTTGAGTCAGCTTTTCTAAAAAAAAAAAAAAAGATGAAAGTTGCAGGAACAAGTCAAAGTTGTGCAAAAATTTGTGATTTTGTCCCCTTTTATAATGATTCTTTAACAATGAATTAAAGTGAAGGGAACAAAACCACTATTATTTTTAGAAACCGTTAATCATTTATTTTTGAAGGTAAGTGTGAGGTGTTTTTATCGCACGTTTCCTGCGTCTTCTAAATGTAACAAGGAAGTGTGTTCGCTGACTGATGGCTCGATGTTTTGCGAGAAACTACAATGATTTGATCAAAAATTGTGAACAAGTTGCAGTAATTGGTCAAAACTGCACGGTAGCAGTGAATTCGCGGGGATTGACTGAATTTGCGTTAATAGTCTCAATCATGAAATCCTGGAGGGTGTGACAATACTTTCTTACAATTAAAATTCTGAGTAAAACTATACAAAGAAAGTAGCCAACATCTGTCAGTTATGTGCAAAGCTACAGACCTCATTTTAAACTAAAGCTGACTTTATCTCCCTCTCTCTTTAGCCAATCATCTCCAGAATTCCAGCACAAAGCCCGAAGACCCAGTGTAAGTTCATCTTTGTTCTTTTCGGGTCATCATCCCTCGCTCTCTCGCCCCGTTTCGGCTCGGTTTCGGTCCCGGTCTCTCTGAGCACGGTCTCTGCTCTCTCTCTGTCGCTCTCCGTAGCTTCAGCATGCCGGCCAAGGAGAAGAGGAGTCAGTTCAAGCAGAAAGGCCGGAGCATGAACTCCACCGGCTCGGGGAAAAGCAGCGGTACCGTGTCCAGGTACACACACACACGTCGCCGCCAAACAAACACACAGCGCAGCCCACCCACCACGGGGAGCGGCCTTGTTTGTCTCCTTTCCGCACGGTTGCTTTGTGGGGAATTTGGCTTCCCAGTGAGGACCGGAGCATGCCGTGCTGTTCTCATCTGGGGAGGTGTGGGAGGCAAGAAAGTGTCCGTTCTGTTCTCACAGCTCGGACTTTATGTAGCAGAACATTCTCAAGGCATGGCAGATTGTGGGAAAATGTTTTTGCTAAATTTATGATGCAGGAGCAGTAAAGCAGGGGTGGCCTTGCCTGGTCATGGAGGTTCTCCATCCTGCGTGGTGAGATCCTTTTTCGTGAGCACGTACCTGAGACCAGGACAGGAGTAGCCTCCACGCAGCGGATCAACCGTCTCCTCTTCTTTCTGTCCTCCGTCTTCCTCTTTCTTCCCAGCTACGTGCATGTTCTTTATCACCACATCCATAATCTTGCTTTTAGATCTTCCTCTTTTCCTCCTACCTGCCAGCTCCGTCCTCAACATCCTCCTGCGTCTCTCCTGCACATGTCCAAACCACCTCAATCTCGCCTCCTTGACTTTGTCCTCAAATCGTCCAACGTCAGCTGTCCCTCTTATTTACTAGGGGTGTGACCTTCACTGGTCTCACAGTTTGATTTGATTACGATGGTCAGGTCAACCATTTGATTCGATGCCATATCTGGATGCATCACAATGCATCCTATCAGTTTTTCTACAAAGTCAAAATCACGTACAGTACACAGAGAGACGAGGTGACGTGGCTCCAGGTTTTACAGTTTGAACAGATAAGGCACATAAGTAAAAGGTATATAAAAATATATGATGTCACACAGAATACCAAAATATATATACATAGGCTATAAAATATTAAAAACTTTCAACTAGATGCAGGAAAGAGAGAGTTACATGTATAATTCAAGTACAGTTTTGGTTGTGGTTCTTGTAAACAGGCGGTGTACAGTAATGTCAAATAGATGTGCAAATATTGTGACACAGTCAAGTGAGGAAAGAAAAAACAATCAGTATTATGTGCAAATCGGTCATGTTCTGTAACAGTGGTCAGCTGTAGCGGTAGGGTGTTCGCCCCGTGATCAGAAGGGTGCAGGATCGAATCCAGGACCGATAAAGTTACCACTGAGGTGCTCATGAGCAAGGTACCGTCTCCAAGCACTGCTCCCCGGCCGGTGCCCATGTTAGCTGCCCACTGCTCCTTCACGGATCGGTCAAATGCGGAGGTCACATTTGGTTGTGGTGCACTGTGTGCTGTGCTGTGCTGTGTTCACAATGACAAATAATCACTCACTTTCACTCACAAGCCCAAGATCCTTCACCTTGGTTCTGGTGAAAGACGAGATCTACCTTTTTAAGCACTGAGAGAAAAAGACAGCGAAAACAGAAAAAAGATCTTTTTGTCAAATTGAGATGTTATTTGTTTTGAAAATACATAAAAATATTTAAAATATATATATTTTTGTAGCAGTCTGTTCCATGTTGAGTATAATAAGCCAAATAAATAATAAGCATTTGATATAAAGTGTTTTGTATATACAGTAATTAAATTGTAATAGTAATTTAATTCTAATAGTAATTGTACAGTAATTCATTTTACACATAATTTTACATTATTTTTGGTAATAAATTAATTTAAGCAACAAATAAAATCTGAGGAGCCACTTGGGAGCCGTCTCTTTGTAGTGAGCCGCGTCATAAGAACAGTCTCTTAAAAGAGCAGGAATTTCAATCACTAATATCTGCAGCAAGAACACTTCCCATTGGTCAATTAAAAGCATTTTTCTCTTATCTCATTGGTCGCTTTCACGCTACAGTGAACATGCAGCAGCTGGTCCAGTAGGCGCTTGCAAAACCCAAAGTTAATCAGGCGAGACTGAATATATTTTTTCCCTTTATGTTCGGGATCTAACGTGAGCGTCTCAAAGATCTACCGTCAGTCGCGATCGACGGGTTGGTGACCTGTTCAATAACAAATCACTTCTTGTTTTTAACTCCTTCTTCAGCTCCAAAATACCAAATGCAGTGACGTTAGATGAAATCTGAAGTTCCTGTTGCCTTGCCTTGAAAATGATTCCGCTCAAACATATGTGCAGATTCGCCAGCACTTCATCACTAACCCCTTTAACCAATGCTAACGCCGCTTTCCAGTGTGTCAGAGCTGTTGGACCTGTACGAAGAGGACCCGGAGGAGATCCTGTATAATCTGGGTTTTGGCCGTGAGGAGCCCGACATCGCCTCTAAAATCCCGTCCCGCTTCTTCAACTCGGCCTCTGGCGCCAAGGGCATCGACATTAAAGTGTACCTGGGAGCGCAGATGCAGCGCATGGAGCTGGAGAACCCCAACTACGCCCTCACCAGTACGTCACCTCACCTCACCTCCTTTTCCACTCTGTCCCTCCTAAATGCCTGATGTTTACGTGACTGCGCTGATTTTTATTCCACACACTTTTTCTGACCGCTGCTCCTCCTAGAAACATGGTTTTAACTCTGTTAAAGTGTGTGGCTTATTGCGGTGTGGGCTGCTTTTACACACCTTTTTGATATGCGCACTCGTTCTATCCATTTCTTCATCTGTTTTTTTTTTCCTCATATACTAACGTGGGGCTCAAACGTCGACCCTTTAATGCCGTTCTTCACTAAGACACCAAAATGGACGTGTTTGAGAGCCCATGGGCCTCTTCACACACCTGTAACCGTCATGACCCGCACTCGTCTTTTTCATCCTTTTCTCCCGTCGTTTATTTTTCCCATTCGTTTTCTCTCATTAAGAATACATGGGATTTGGGACTGAAGAGCTTTTCTTCACCTGTTTTCACACGACAGTTATCCCACCTCACTGAACACACACTCACTTCCACCCGCACTCGTCTTACTTTTATCATCCCTCGTTTCTACTTAGCCAGTTTCAAAATGGTAATGCTAGGACTGGGCAATTAATGGAAAATTGAGCTCATTTTCAGAACTTGTAATCAACGTAATCTTGCCCATGTCGTTATTTTGATCATTTTTGAAGTTTTTTCGGTACTTTTGTTTGAATAGAATCTACAAATGCTGAAGAACAAATTTTACTGCATGGCTGTTTGTGAAAAACATCATATTGGCTCTTCTGGAACCCTACAGCTGTAAAATATGAAACTATTTAAGGGGCTGTTTACATGTATGCGGATATTTTTATAAAAATCATTTTTATACGTTTTTTATTTTATCTATTAGAACAATGTCAATATCGTCAATGTCACTTCTCTCTTGCTAGCCAGTCAAAATCGAGGAAGGGGCGGGACATTATTTTGGCTTATTTTGCCAGTTTAAACAAGGCAAAAAGTACAATGATGTGATCAAACCCCTAATCGGTGCTACGCTCCCAGCTGTTTTCCTGCACGGTTTATCTCATGCACCCTCTATGTCTCTCTATTTATCTCTAAGACATGTGAGAATCTAGTTTTAAACGCTGCCGCTAACGCCAAGACACCCTTTCTCTCCATTGTAAAGATAACCTCGTTGATGTCGGCTAAACTACCCATCTGAAAGGAACATCTTACAATGTTTACATGAAATAGGAAACAGCGCGGAAGTACCCGATGACACTGAGAGAAGTGCTGAGAAAGTGCTCTGGAAGTGAAGTTTTGACCGCTGTCAGTGCAGAAAATGGGTTTGGTGGACACTGGCCCTGAAAGTCATGCGCACAATAGAACTAAACACATCATTGTTTTAAGAAAACAGAGTTTTACTCATTTACACGTATACACAGAATCCAGCGTTTTGCAAAACCCTCACTTTGGAGGGCGTTTTATAAAACGTGTTGGAGCGTTTTATAAAAAAACTCTGAGCACTCTAGCGGTCTAGAAAAGTTGTAAGAAAATGCCACATTCATTTTTATATAATGTATATTGTGAATTAATCATTCTAATCTCCAATATCAGGACAATTAATTTAGGGTTCCACGAGTAGTTAGAGATTTCTGCAGACTTTTACAAACATATAAATGACATAAATAAAATGTCATCAGTTCAGTGTGAGATAGTAATATTATTGCTGTGCGTTTAGTAGCTTTGTTTGGCCAGAGACGGAGCGTGGACTCACTGCTGGAATGTTCTGTAAAGTCTGTGGGGTTTTAGGTGGAAAAACAACATTTTTGTTGCTACATTCTTTTACTTTTCTTACGGCGGTTTAAATAAACCTCAGGATTTTGGTAAATGTTTGGATGTTGGTTCCCAAATAGAGCAGTTAGAGTTTTAGGGGTGAACTAGTGGTGCTGTGACGAGTGGACTTTTACTGTTAACACTCAACAGTCGGATTTTTCCTGAGACATGAGGACAGACATTACAACAGTGTTGGCATTTTTTAGCACGTCAAGGGCTTATTGAGTTTCTTTCTTTTCCCCTTTCACCATTTCCTGTCTGACGCCCTGCCCCACACACACACACACACACTCACACACTCACACACTGTCCTAAATACACAATCAGCAGTAGAACAGAGTTCTGGTGGCCATCTGAGGACAAGCCTGATTCAGCTGAGTGGAAGTAATATACAAGGGATCTGTTGTGTCAACCATATGAGAGAGAGAGAGAGAGAGAGAGAGAGATACTGGGAAGGAGAGAGAGAGACTGGGAAAGAGAGGGAGAGATACTGGGAGAGAGAGAATGAGAGAGAGAGAGCGGGAGAGAGAGAGAGAGAGAGACTGGGAGAGAGAGAGGGAGAGAGACTCGGAGAGAGAGAGAGAGATACTGGGAAAGAGAGAGAGAGAGACAGAGACAGAGAGAGAGATACTGGGAAAGAGAGAGAGAAAGAGATACTGGGAAAGAGAGAGAGAGAGAGAGAGAGAGATACTGGGAAAGAGAAAGATACTGGGAAAGAGAGAGATACTGGGAAAGAGAGAGAGAGATACTGGGAAAAAGAGAGAGATACTGGGAAAGAGAGAGAGATACTGGGAAAAAGAGAGAGAGATACTGGGAAAAAGAGAGAGAGATACTGGGAAAAAGAGAGAGAGAGATACTGGGAAAAAGAGAGAGAGAGAGAGAGAGATACTGGGAAAAAGAGAGAGAGAGAGAGAGAGAGAGATACTGGGAAAGAGAGAGATATACTGGGAAAGAGAGAGAGAGATACTGGGAAAGAGAGAGAGAGAGATACTGGGAAAGAGAGAGATACTGGAAAAAAAAGAGAGAGAGAGATACTGGGAGAGAGAGAGAGAGATACTGGGAAAGAGAGAGAGATACTGGGAACGAGAGAGATACTGGGAAAGAGAGAGAGAGAGACACTGGGAAAAAGAGAGAGAGAGAGAGAGAGAGAGAGAGAGAGAGAGAAGGAGATACTGGAAAGAGAGAGAGATACTGGGAAAAAGAGAGCGAGAGAGAGAGAGAAGGAGATACTGGAAAGAGAGAGAGAGAGAGAGAGAGAGAAGGAGATACTGGAAAGAGAGAGAGAGAGAGAGAGATGGTCAGAGAGTTGAGGCAGAGTGACAGAGATGGTTAAAAAGGGATGAGGAGGGACTGGTGGAGAAATAGAACAAGATGCTGAGAGAAAAGAGAGATGAGGGAGATGGGCAGAGAACGGGAAGATGCAGCGAGAAAGAGAAATGGGGAGAGTAAGAGGAGGAGATGGTGGAAAGTAATGGAGAGAGAGAGAGAGATCGGTGAGAAAGATGGGGAGAGAAAGAAAGATGGCTGAGAGAGAGGAGTGAGAGAAAGAGAGGAGATTGGGAGGAATAGAGGGGGAGGGAGAGAGAGAGGGGTGATGTAGAGCAATAGAGGAGAAAGACAGATTTTTGATGAACTCCTGAGCGCTGCTGTATTGTCAGCTTATAAGAGCGTTAGTGCTTCATTTGGAGAACCCAGGTTAGAACTGTTTTTCGGGAAGCAGGGGTTCAGCAAAGAACACCTTAAAAGGGGAAAAGATCAGACGTCTTCTCTACAGTCAAGTTCTTTGGAAGCACCTTAAACCTGTCAGGACGGTTTCAAGCCCGACTCTCTCTCTCTCTTGCTCCCCGAGTCCAAAAAGAATGGCAGCTTCTGGAAGGTTCTTGTCCTGAAACGCATAGCAGACTTCTCCCACACTGTCTTGTTGACTTTTCTTACATAACTCCAGTTTCTCCCTCCCAGAATTCGGAGGAGGAGGAGGAGGAGGGGGGAATCTGCGTGTCCTTCGATCGGGTCTGTGAAGTTTTTCTGTTCGGCATTTTCGTGTTTTTGGCTGTTTTCCCCGTGAGCCGTGCCTAAGCGCTTAGTCACCGCCGCTTCGCTCAGGAAGAGGCCTGAACGCTCTCAGATAACTGCTGTCTCTTCTCCTGCTGACAGTGTCCCTTCATGCCATTATCGCTCCTTTACACGCGTACTCAAGTTGTCAAAAGAAATTCAACATTTGTATTTATTTATTTGCTAATTACAGTGTATTGTCCCTTCCTCGCAGTGTACACCAGTGTGGATTTTCGCAGCCTCTCCAGATTTAGTCTTAGTGGTTGTGTTATTTGGGGCGGGGGACGTTACAGTATGTATGATGTCGTTTTCATTTTGGATTGATTGAAGTGAATTATTTCATTAAAATGAGTGATTATTTGTCATTGTGAACACACCACACCACAGCACAGCACACACTGCACCACAACCAAATGTCACCTCTGCATTTAACCCATCTGTGAAGAAGCAGTGCTTTGCTCATGAGTACCTCACTGGTACCTTTACCGGTCCGGGACTTCAACCAGCAACATGTACGGCATTTAGCAACACAACACACTACAACCCCAAAAACGCATCACACCATTATACTGTTTAATTTCCTCAACAACACCAGCTCTCACTCACAATCTCTGTGTTCCTGATGCTTTTAGCGCTGCAGGATTAGGGAGCGTCACTAAATGACACAACTGTGTTTAAAAGAATCTTGTTTGAGATGTTATTTTACTAATACGTAATTTAGCATATACATATGGGTGTGTAATTATTACATTGTTTTATTTAGGAAAACAGGATTTAAGTCAAGTATTGCCTTAAACAGAACAGAATAATCATGTATTCAGACATTTTTAAAGCATTATTTTCTGTTTTCTGTTTTAAAAAGACTCACATTTACAATATTGGTATCGTATCGGACATAAAAAAAAAAGTGGTATCGTGCTATGTTTAGATAACAAAGGCATCGGAACTCAGGAATAGAAATGTCAAATGATATTTGAGTTTTGCGATTTCATATGAATGGAAGTGATGTTAAATCAGCATACGATACTGTCTCATATTGATTAGCTCCTCAGTTGAATCAAAACTGTACTGTAGCTGACTTTGTGATATCGGCAGAGGGTGAATCATTGTCCATTGAATCAACATTTGGGGCAGTTGATGGTGTAACCGTTAAGGAGTCGGTCCTGCGAACAGGTGGTTTTCTCTTTAAGTCCCGAACCGGTAAAGGTACCGCTGAGATACTCATGAGAGAGGTACCGTCTCCGGATGCTGCATAAAAAGCTGCCCACTGCTCCTTCATGGATGGGTCAAATGCAGAGGTCACATTTGTTTGTGGTGTACTGTATGCTATGCTGTGTTCACAATGACAAATAATCACTTCAATTCAATTAAATCTTGTGATGAAACTTTGTGTTGATTCTAGAATCGATGATGTTATCGATGTACAGTATATTGATGTATCGTTAAAGCCTTAATTTACACTATTCCACAAAAGTATGTTTGGAAATTGCCAACAGAATTCCTTCACGTTTCACGGTTCATACTTAAGGCTTCTTAAGATTTTTAGCCCTGAAGAAGCCTTTCTGGATGAGAGGTGAAACGTCTTCAAGAACTTTAGAAGTCCAGTTGCCTTTGATTCAAGCGCTCAAGATTCCAGCGTCCAGGATGACCGACAACACGCACAGACAAATGACTAGAAATATTGTCTAATTGTTGGTTGTTTGAAATCCGCCAATGACAATTTGTTAAACCATAACATTTCTCCCCCTCTCTCAGGCCGTTTCCGTCAAACAGAGGTTCTGGCCACGGTGGCCAACGTCTTCTCCGAGATCTACTCGCAAGTGTCTGGGCGACCCATTCAGAAGATTGCCACCCGAGATGGGGAGCCTAAAGACCCCGCCCCGCTGAAGCGCAACAACTCCGCTCTCAACGTCGCCAAGATCCTGAAGAGGAACATCACCAAGCCCAACCTCCTGCAAACGGTCGAGGGGGCAACGTCCACGGCATCCGGCGCTCCGAGTCCCAACCCCAACGCAGTCGCAGATGGAGACACGGCGCAGCCGGACCCGGAGTCCAAATCGCAGCCGAAAGTGGGGAGGAAGAAGGACTCGTTGGCCCTGGAGACGGTGACGGAGGAGACGGCGGCGGACGCCAGGAACGCGGCGTTACCGGGTGAAACCTCCCCACTAGACCCTGTCGGGGAAACGCAGCCGGTCGTTCCCGGGGTTCCGGACGTGAGCGTGAGCGAGGCGGCGGAGCAGACGGATGGAGAGACGGAGCTGATGGAGGAGTGCAAGAAGGGAATGTCGTCCTCCACTCCGGAGAGAGAGACTCCCTCGCTCCTGCCCATCCCCCACATGGCTCACCTGCACAGCCAGCCACGAGACTCCTTCGAAATGGAGGAGGTAAAGAACATACATCCCTCTCCCTCTCTCACTCCCTCTTTCTTTGTTTCTTTCATTCTTTACTCCCCCCTCCATCTCTCTCTTTCCCTCCCTCTATCTCTCTTTCTCTCCCTCCATCTCTCTTTATTCCCTTCCCTCCATCTCTCTCTCTTCCTCCCGCCATCTGTCTCTCTTTCCCTCCCTCCCTCCATCTCTCTTTACTCCCCCCTCCATTTCTCTTTACTCCTCCCTCCATCTCTCTCTCTTCCTTCCATCTCTCTCTCTTCCTCCATCCATCTGTCTCTCTTTACTCCCCCTCCATCTCTCTTTACTCCTCCATGCATCTCTCTTTACTCCTCCTTCCATCTCTCTTTACTCCTCCCTCCATCTCTGCCTCTTTCCCTCCCTCCATCTCTCTTTACTCTCCTCCCTCTCTCTTTCCCCCTCCCTCCATCTCCTCTCTCTCTCTCTCTCTGTGTGTATTGTACTAACTGATGGAGGTCTTGACATTTTAAGGCTATTAATAAGAAGCACACAGGAAGTTCTCTGCCCTAAAGGACTGATGAGTTCATGGCTGATATTTTTTCTTCTCCGGCGTTCTATCTTTTATAGTGGCACACAGTGTTCACTAATTATTGCCAAGTCTTCTCTCTCGTGGTGTGAGTGTTTAGACTTGATGTATGGTGTTTGTGTGTGTGTGTGTTTGTGTGTGTGTGTGTGTGTTTGTGTGTGTGTGTGTGTGTGTTTGTGTGTGTGTGTGTGTGTGTGTGTGTTTGTTTGTTTGTGTGTGTGTGTGTGTGTGTGTGTATGGGGTGTGTGCGTGTGTAAGCAGTAATGATGTCTTCTGCTTCAGTTGCCGCCCAACGAGGACGAGGCCGTATTTGGGGGACTCAGTATCTCCAGAGCTGGTAGCGGTGAGTGGCGTCAAGTTCCGCCGTATTCTGCTCCACTTTCACTCGTCGTGCCTAAAACACATCAAGCCCTAAAAAGTTTAAAGCTTCTGCTTATGTTTGCTGAAGAGCTTTCTATTGCACACTGTTGTTAGCTTATTGGGTTTTCTTCAGTTCTGCAGTTGTATAATGTATTATTTAAATGTAAACATTCATTTTTCCAATTTATTTTAATTATTTTAAAAAACATTTTCATTTAAACTTCAACTGAATGATTGACTTGATCTGTGTTGATTGTTCAGTTTTCACACACACATTTACACACACAAGCTCAGGAGGAGGATGGGCTCTCCTTCTGAGTTTTGGTTCCTCTCAAGGTTCCCTCCTGCTAGGGGGAGTTTTTACTTGCCACCGTGGCTTCAGGTTTGCTCGTTGGGGGCTTGGCTTGATTGTATGAGACGTTCTTTGTGACAGTGTCTGTCATAAAGCGCACTGTACAAATACAATTAAACTGAACACTGCCTCATTACTTTTATATATAAAAACAGCAACAGGGTTTTTCTTTTGTCTGGAGTCTGATGCTCCAGTGTCTAATTACGTTTTTGCATTTTCTGTCAAGTTAAAAGGCCAGTTTGTGCTTGTGTGAACTCAGCTTTGCAGTCTAATGGCCTTTTATGGAGATTTGGGGCGTTTACCTGAGCTAATTGTGAAAACTGGCACACACTTCAGTTTACCGGCAGTTTAGGAACACACCATGAATCTGACTTTCCTTAGGATGCGTTAGAAAAAATATTAAGGATTTTTTTTTTGGTGCTACTGGAAATGAAACCTCTAATCAGACGAGAATGAACACTGTTCATGCAGGAATGCTCTCCAGGCAGGCGTCGGTAAACTGAATTATTGCACAAGTGTTCTAACAGTAATCTACCAGCTCTGATTACAAACACGGCAGGAGTCGGAGCAAGCGGTCCAGCACTGCCCTCTAGTGGACATTACTCACAATTCAAGATAATTCAAGATCCTTTATTTGTCAAATGTAAGGTTATACAAGTACAACATGTAGTGAAACGTACTGTGAGTCAAAAAGTGGAGCGCTGTACCCTTTAACATGACTTTTGGTAAATGTTGAGTGATTTTCCAAATTTGTTCATTGTTGTATTAAGAATTAAACTGATTGCAAAACAGCACATCACACATTAAACATGTAGCTACAATACCTTGCAAAAACTGCTATCGCTCAGTCAACTACAAGACATTGACCAGTGGCGGTCATTTAAAGTTAACATTTAATTGTTCATTAATATGAACATCACTGTCATTTCAACAGGTTTTGTAGCTACACACCTTGGACATGTTGGACATTTAATTCAGAATGCAGGTGCCGTGAAAATCACAGAGTACACACTAGTACAGTTACACTAAGACATTTTTATCAGCGGTATTTAAATGTTCATGTGTATTTTCTCTTTTACATGCCTCATGTTTTTCTTTATTCTTGTAAAACATTGCATTTCCACTTATTGTAACTTTTCTCTCTCAGAACGCTTTCTGAGGACGGCCAGCCAGCAGTCAGATAGCAGCGGCTTTGCAGAAGAACCATCAACTGACATCTCAGCTAATTATCTAAAGGTGTGTGTGTTTGTTTGTTTACACACTAATTATTTCACGCACTAAACTTTCACAAGTATTGATTTCATAAAACGATTCTCACAACAGCAGCAGCAGCACTAGGCAGAGCACCTAGTGTTGTAGCAACAGCTGTTTTATATAATAATATGGTCCTGATCGAGTGTTGCCCCGGCGCAGGTCCAGGAGAGCTCGGACAGCTGCGACAGTGAGAACACCGTCACCTCTCACGCCGGCGGGGTCAGCACTCCCGTAGCTCTAGACCACCCTGCCTTTGAAAGGCTGCAGGGAGACGAGGACCCGCTCTCGCCCTCCTCCAGGGGGCGCTTCGGCCTGCCCGAGGTTCAGGAGGAAGTCCACGATTGTGTGGACCAACCGCTAAAACGTCATCAAACAGCAGAGGAGATGGAGACGCAAGCTCTCCCTGACGAACTGACGGACACTACAACGGACATTCACTCCAGCACCGAGTCCGGGTCCACCTTGGAGTCGACAGACACCACTTCTCCTGAAGAGGTGCATAAGACTCTTGCAGGGGAACAGGGATCTGCAGAGGGGCACGGTCCCGAAAATCCATCCTCAAGTTCATCTGCTTTGTTAGATCTGGCAGCGGAGTCTGATCAAACACAAGGAAATGAAAAGATTGCTCCTGAAAAGAGTTCTGGATCCATTTCTGTTTTGGGCGACGAGCCGGTCATGAGCGCCTCGGAGAAAGTCCGGCACGCCCTTCTGCGGGCGCAGCAGCGGTCGTCCTCGTGCGAGGAGCGAATGGGCCGGGTGTGGGTTCGGGGAAAAGACCTGCTGCCGAAAGAGGATCGGCCGAGGAACCCGATGAGACGGTCCAGCTCGCTCCCCACCTCCTTCATCAGCCCCACCCGGGTGGTGTCGTCCCTGCGAATCCAGCTGGGGCACGGTTCCGTCCGGCACTGCACGCCTCCCATGTACAGCTACCGCTACGAGGAGGAGAGGGAGGAGGCCGATTCTATTGCTGAAGAAATGGAAGGAGAAGACAACACTGAACCCAGATGCACGTCCACTCTTCTCGTCAACCCTGCACGTACGGAGGCCGAGTCGTTCGGCTCTCCCCAAGAAACGGAGACGGACCGTGGGGCCGAGGCATCGTACCCGCCTCCGCTCAACACGGCGCAGCACCGAACTCGCTCCGCCAGCTCACTGTACAGCATCCCTGCCGACTGGCCACTCCGCCGCTTGGCCGAAGGTCCGGTTTGGAGCAGCAACAGCGTGCCCGATCTGACCATGAATGCCCCCGTGCCACATCCCTCGCTCCCGTCCCATCTCCAGCACCATCTGCCCCCTTACCGAGGGGCAACTAGCTCTCCCTACCCCCGAGTGTTCCACTCGCCTGTTCCGTGCCAGTCCCCCGTACCTGCACACAACGCCACGTATCCCCAGCCGCACAATATGTCGTGCTCTCACGCCGCCCCCACGCCTCCTCCTCCGCTTGGGTTCGTTTACTCCCAACCGAACCTTCCTTACCCGCACCCTCATGGCTCCCCCTACGACCCCTCGGCCCCCTACCACTCCCCCTACAACCCGGTCCAGAGCGCCCCCTACAACAACCTGCAGGGAGGCACGTACACGCCTCACGTGCCCCTCGCGCATCTCCACAGCGCCCCCTACGGCCTGCACTACAACAATAACATGCCCTACTACCAGAACGCGTCCTACTCCCCCCACTATAGTGCCCCCTTCACCCCTCCAGGCGCCCCGTGCCCTTGTGCCACTTCCACTCCGCCCCCCGCCATGGGCAGCACGGAGATGCAGCTGCGCCGCGTCCTGCACGACATCAGAGGCGCTGTCCAGAGTCTTGGTCAGGTGGGTTCATACACACACACACTTTTTTTGAGCATTCTTTGTAAATTGTAGTTACACAGATGGTTAATTGTTGATGTTGTAATGTTATGAATATAAACTTATCATTTTTGCTCATTTTATTTTTAATGCAACAGTGAACAGACTTTTAAAAACATCTGCCAAAATTATGGGCCAAGGTTCAGAGGTAGACTTGTAGATATGAAAAATAGCTTATTGTCGTCCACACCTGAGATTTGAGTTGTTAACTTTCACAACAGTATGTGGCTGCATCATAACAACAGCTTGAGGTTTGATCAAAGCTCAGACGTTTGTGGAAATTGGACATCACTTTTAATGCTTACGTAATGTGTCTGCAGTTGGAGTTTAACTGATTAATGCCCATATTTAGCATTTTTACGCTCATTTTTGACACTGTTATGCAATAAAATCAATTTAACATTGCTATGATTTTTTAACACATCACGAGCTTACGTTATCAACACTCAAGGCACTCAAAGTTTCACTTTCTGAATCAGAAAATTCCCAGTAACTTTCCATGGGAGCTTTAATATAGGCACTTTGAAAATATTCCATATTGGAAACTTACCATGGGAATTTATGGAAATTAATGGTAATTTGTACAAATTAATGTGAATTATCTTGACATTTTGGGTAATTTAAACATAATTTAAACATACAAACATAAATATAAAAAATTGGTTTAGTCATAAGCAGACATGCGAGCAAATCTTCTTCTTTGCATGTTTGATTTGGCTTAGGTTTTACATCGGATGCCCTTCCTGACACAACCCTCTGCATTTATCCGGACTTGGGACCGGCACAAGGAATCACTGGCTTGTGACCTCTTATGGTTGCATTACAATGCGAGCAAAACAATACAATTACAAAACATGATGCAGATTTATGTGTAGAACTTATTCGATGCTTAATTTTTTCACTGAACCATCAAATTTTTCCACTGAATAATAAGAACATGAATGTTGAGTGAAATATTCCTTAGCCCTGCTTCCAAATGTATAATAAGAAGAACTCCGTCCCTCCAAGTCCCAGTCAACAGTCCCAGTTTCCTCTCCCTGAAAGAGTCACATTCAGCATGTCAATAAAAACATTCCTCAAGCTCCTAAAGCCTGGTTTTTGAATGTTCTGCTACAGTATATGTTTAACATATTTTAAGTTCCTCACCTTTAAGTTTCCACTTTATTCTCATTAATTCTTGTTCATTCCTATGGAAAGTTTCCAACTTTGACATTTCCTGGAATTCTGCAGCCCTAGTTCTGACAAAGAAGCGGCTCTTGCTCTTTGGCTATTTGTTTGAAAATTTTATGAAAAGTTCTCCAGAATTAAGAATATGCTAAAATGCCTTTAAATTAAGTATTATTTTAGATGTTGTGGTTTTGATTCCATTTTTACTGCAGTCATAGATTAATACTGATTCTCAGCTTCCTCGGATGAAGATGTCTCCGGTATCAGTCCTGGAAAAACCGTATTGGTCGACTCTATTGTGAGCGTAAATCACTTGTCCTCTTAGTACTAAAGCCTGCTTCTTGATGATCTCTAACTCTCATGCAGTTTTAATATTATGAGCAGTTTTACATTGTGTTTTAATGTGTAATAAGCAGCTGTTAATAGTGTAAATATTAGCTGATCTCATTCCTGGTATAGTGACTCACTTTAATGCAAGGCAGCCTCCAAGCGCCCTCGTTTCACCTCGTGTTGATAAGGAAGTTCCTGCTCTCCTGCTTGATCTCTCCTAAACAAACAGGCCATTGTTGACACCAAATTGATGACAATGATATTGTGTGTGTGAGTGTGGAAGTAGCTCGTCAGACCAGTGTGTGTGTGTGTGTGTGTGTGTGTGGAGACTGCGGTAATAACGTCTCTGTTTATGGTTTTTGTTGTTGTGCAGGCGCTCAGGGCAGCAGGCAGGCACACCGGAATTGCACAGTCCACAAGCCGCGCAACCCCGCTGTGCCAGGTAACCGCTTTAGTGCTCTTATTTATCGCATGCCAGGGAATTTATTAATGTTATGTAATGTTCAGGTGCACAAAACAAGACTTTTAGTGTTCCCAAACCCTGGCGTGGCCTTGAGTTAGAGTTCTCTGGAATTCTCCATACATTAAAAAGGAATCCGGTGTGTTAGGGAACTGTGTGCTGAGGGTTCAGAGTCTGCATGATTTGCAGGAATTCTGTAGCTGTGATTGCAGTTGGCAGTGTAACAGTTAGACCACATGATCTGAGGGTCGCCAGTTCAAGTCCCAGACCAGTAAAGTACACTAAGAATACTCATGAGCAGTACGTCCTCAAGCTTTCTCTCCCGGGTGCCCACGTCAGCTGGCCACAGCTCCTTCACGGAGGGGTCAAATGGAGAGGTCACACTAGGATGTGGTGCACTGTGTGCTGTGCTGTGTTCACAATGACAAATAATCATGTAAGTTCAAGTTCTTAATTGAGTCACTTGTTTTTGAACACAGGTTTACGCATTAGAATCGCATCACAGACTGGAGGGACTTGTGTGATATGACGAAATATATAGGATGAAGAAATTCAAAACGTCTGTCCTTACATATTAGACTCTATCGTTTACTTTGTGGTGTTACAAGAAATACACCGTTTACAGTATAATTTGTTGATGGTTTGGATGAGGGTTTGCAGTAGTCGCCACGGCACCACACGGATGTGAACACGGAGAATACTATGGCGTTATTTGTGCCTTAATTCTGTGAAGTCATGATGGAACTTTCACAAGGCGAGATCTTGTGTCCATGTGCACTCAACTTTTGTCTACACGTTCATTCAAAGCACCCCGTGCCCTCACACTCAGATGTGTGGAATGTCAAAGTTGCCACAATTCACCTTAAAGACACCTTACTAGAGAACGGCAAAAAGTGGAGCAGTGTTTGACCATAAGTCGCTAGAGTGCCACAAAAAAACGTTTTCAACAGCAGAAAAAGCACCGGTACTTTGGAGCTCACGAGGAAAATGCATTTTTAATGAATAAAACAGTGTAAAAATGGGTGTTTTACTGTCATTTGAGTAAAAATATCTGTGAATTGTGGAACCTTTGGCGTTCCATATGAGGGCACATGGAGTGTTTTGAGCGTGCGTGAGTTGTGCGCAGCACGAGATTTTGCTTGTGAAAGTTGCACTGAATTTCGTAAAATGTGTACTATATTGTGATGTATTAAAATCTCATATCCCGATAACATCACACAGCCCAATTTTTTATGTATGATTTCTACATACATCTAAAAATGAATATATTGGTGCATCTCAGAAAATTTGATTATCAAGAAAATTATCATTTATTTTTGCTATTTAATTTAAAAAGAAAAAGAAAAATTAAATACTCAAAATTAAGCATCTCAAGGTATTTCAACACATAGTCCTCTTTAAAGGAACCGAACTCAGTCCTCTAGAAGTGGTCAAGAGTGGACCAACAGAGAGAATTTCGGTTCTTTATAAGTTCACACTGTGGAAGTTGATTTGAAAAGGGAGGGCACCGTTCTCTTTCTGCTCCACCTCTGCTCCAGATGCTGGGCCCTAGTCTTTCTGTTCATACTCAATTCTAATAATGGGAGCTCTCGGACCTTTACTGCTTTGCATTCTGGGTAGTTTTCAATTCGAACAAAAACTGTCAAAGCGAACCAGGAGCGCTTTGTGTTCATAAAGAAGCATGGGGTTAAAGCGAACGGACTGAGACCACTTCGGTGGTCTCCAGTTCGGTTCGTTTCAGAGGGGTCTGAGTTGGTTTGGCGTGTTCACATATACGTAGAAAATGCTGAATAATCGATCTGAGTTCGCTTTGAGGGCTGAAACGGACCAAGTGTGAAAACACCCTCAGATTAGAATATCTCATTTTGAGCTCATCAGTCCTAATGATTTGAGATACTGGATTTCTGATTTAATAGCTATTATCCATAGTCATCAACAGTAAGGCTCATACAGGGATTAACACACTTCATGTGTCAGGACTGTAGCATACAGATGGACCTGCAAACACACATGACCTTTTTACAAGATTCCGATTATAATTCTAGTTGTATACTTTAACTGTCTGTTTTCATTATGAGCGTTGGAAATCTCAAGCAACTTCTCTTTTTATTGCTTAGTTGGTATATCAGCACCACCTCAGTGAAAGTACAGGTTTATGATTCAGCAAATCCTACAACGTTAAATGAAACCTCACCATCTGTAACTGTCTTGCTGCGCGCTGGTGTGTCGCAGGAGCTGCAGATGCGGCGCAGGAGTCTGAACACCTTCAGGGCCCAGATGAGCGAGCTGGAGATGGCGTTATTCTGAAAGGGCAGCTTGTTGGTGGTCTACCAGCACCTCCAGTTCGAGCAAGTCTGAGGTCACTGTGGGCCGGAGATTTGGCTTCAAAGCACAACGTTAGGACCTCACAATATGAGCCAAAATGATATCAGTAGTCCTAGATTCACAGCTACTTTCTGTCGGACAAAGTGCAAACATTTTTACATTATAATAATAAGATATATGACCCACGGCAAACCAGTAAACTTTATTTATAGCGAGTTTCAAGAAAAAAGCGTAGTGTTTTTGAAACAGTGGAAGGTCTATACTGTACTGTTGTGTGAATAGAATTTGGCTGAAAAACCCCTTTCCATCCTAAGCGTATTGTGACTTTCTTGAGGGTGAGGAATTCAATTCAGCAGAATGTTAAAGTTTATTTTGACCGCTCTACTTCCAATATTTACAGTAAATCCACTGGTTGACTAAGCGTGAGATTATTTCTCGAGTCCATCTTCCGTCTCCGGTTCAGATTAACTACTTGCTTGGAGTAGAGCTATCCGTGTGGCTGTGAATGCAGCGTAAGGCTACCCGTAAATAAGCGTGGCAGCGACCGCTGTCTGTGAGTGCTGGCGATGAGTCAACCGACGGCAGATTTCTCTGTTTCTCACTTGGCGGTAACAGGAGAAACCCGACTCCTTCAGATGTTGATATCTGATCATATAGTCATTCATTCCATATAGGTATTGTTTTTGAAGAAGCAGTTTATTCCTTTCATGAAAACATAATAACTCAATTTGAACATTTCGCGACAAGCCCACTGGTTTTACCCGTGAAGGTCACCTACAAGATATCTCCAGCTACTTGAATATTATATACACCTCTTTTACCATACAAAGGTCTAAAAAGTTTCACTGAAAACCCAATATTTCTTATGAAATTTAAACAAAGTTAAAAAAACAATAGATGACAATAAAGAAAAAAGCTCAGATTTGTCTTGTTTTCATCAATAAATACACAAATGATCCCGGCTCTGCGAATTCTGAAATCTGCATAGGAATGCATGTCTACCGCCTGCTACTCAATAATATTCCCCAATAAATAAAGGGTCAAGAATCAACATCAAAGTAAAACATCATCTCAGCTATACAAGTATACAGAGAGCGAGGGCGATCTGTCCAGGTTTTATACAACACGGAAACGGCGCATAGGAATATACCATGATATATAAATCAACTATAAACAATAAACCAGAGGTAATAACTGATAAAAGATGGAGGATAGAAGAAAGCTCAAAATGTCCAAGAACTCACAAGGTTGATGCGTGTGCAGAAGGCCATGCAACATTCTGATGTGATAAATAACTAGAGCTGCATTTCTGAAAGGAAACACCAGCGTGACTGCTCAAGTTTCTAGCTGCGGCATGAAAACGGGCCGAGCAGAAAGGCTCCTAAGCGCACTGGAAGGGAATGGGGAAAGAAACGATGGATAGTAAAGTGTGAAAAAAGACAAGTCGCGGAAGGTGGAAACAGTTTGAGGTGTGTGGTCTGAGGTGACACAAGAACCGTGTGAAGACAGGTGAAGGAAAGCTTTCCAGTTCCAAACCCCATGTATTCTTAATGAAAACAAATGGCTTTCTGTGGGTGTGCGGTTTAGGCGGTTTGGAAATTCTCAAATTGAAGCGTTCTGTAGGGGTGCGAATTTAGTGATTAATGATAATTAACTGTACATTTTGGATAATTTAAAGAAATATGGAATTTCTGTTTAGTCATAAGCAGACATGCAGGTGAAACAATACAATTAAAAAACATGACTCAGATTAAATAAAACTTCATCAATGTTTAATTCTTTAATTGAAGCATCGGAAAAATTCCTTACAGCCCCCACTTCCAAATGTGAAAGCAGCTTTTACTCCTCTAAAAAGTCCTGTTCAACATGTCAAATAAAGGCAGTTCTCCTGAAGCTTCTCAAGCCTGGCTTCTGCATGTTCCGTTACCATGTCATTTTTACCAACTATATTTAAATTCCTAACTTTCAATTTGGAAATTTCCAGTTTATTCTCATCAATTCCTATGGAAAGTTTCCAACTTTGACAATTCAGGGAATTTTGCACCCCTAGATTTTGAGGTGTTTTATTTTTTAACTAATTAACATACTTGAACAGTTCTGATTAGTTTAAAACTTTATAATGGACAGTGATTCCCGGGAGCTGATTTCAAGTATTTGACTTTTAAAATCCTTAAGATTTGTATAAAACCTCAATTATCCTCCATTCACTGTGTCACTTTAACATAGTGTTTCCTGGCGTTATTTGTGACTGATTATTCCTGCTCTTGCGTTGGTTTGCTCGCTGCAGGCGTAGTGAGCAACTGCAGACCGCCTGGCCGGTGAGCCCAGGAGCTACAGGAGTTGGGCAGCTGGAGACCGACTGCCACCATCAAGCCACCTCTGCCGCCACCCTCCTGGTCAGTACACACACGGCTGTATTTAACAGCCTCATCCAGGGAACTCAGCAGAAGCAAAGCAGCTGTCATTGGAAATGCATAGAGCTGAAATATGAATGATGTGCTTCTGCTCCTCCTGTGTCATCATTTGATATGTTGGGAGAGCTTTTTTCAGCGTGTGTAGTCCTTCAAATGACCCCTATCTTCTTCCCCCTCCTCTTCCTCCTCCTCCTCCTCACTGATGTTTATTTTATAGAATGAAGAATGGACGCTGTTGTGTTGTGGAGTGTCCAGCCTGGAAAGGGTGTTTCCTTGAGGAAATGTGATTGTTATTAGATTTTGTTCACATATTTACACATTTAAAAGTTAAGTCGTTAAATAATTAAAGGTTATTAGGGAATTTAAGTGAGTGGCTGTCATTGTGGACGCAGCACACAACGTAATATGACATCTGCATTTGACCCATCCATGAAGCAGCAGTGGGCAGCATTTTTTGGCCACGCCCTAGAGCAGTGCTTAGGAACGGTACCTTGCTTTCATGAGTACCTCAGTGGTACCTTTTACCGGTTCGGGACTTGAACCGGCGACCTTCTGATCACTGGGTCAACTCCCTAACCGTTACGCTACCAACCGCCCTGATGAAGAATGAAGGAGGGGTGGAGATTCAGCTTTACCTGATGTGTGGAAGAGCACAGGTAGATGTTGGGTTTTGTCGTGATGATTTAAGTGTGTAATACCGTCCCCAACAGGTGAGCAGGGCTGGCATGGACAGTCTCTCCAGCTCATCTGCACTGAGGGCCATGGAACCAGTGAGTACATAATCAATACACACACACACACACACACACAGTTAGGGTCTGTGTCCACCGAACAGGTTTTTTTGTGCTGGCAGCACCTCTTTTTAAAGCGAATCCCTGAGCTTCTGGCGTTCAGAGTGCTAGCGTCTTCAGCGAATAAAAAAGACTTGCTGTGGAAGGCGGTTTTATAGCGTAGTGCCCGTTCATCCCGTTCGACTATCAGAGCACAGAGCTTGGCTTGTCAATGTCACGTCCCTCTTGCTAGCCAATCAAAATCGAGGAAGGGACGGGACGTGTAAATCGGCGCTTCTTCTCCCAGCTGTTTTCTTTTTGAGGTTCATCATGCACCCAACCTCTCGTCTCAAGGCGTGTGAGTACCTAGTTCAAGAGCCGATTTCATTCCGCTGTAAAGATGTCGGCCTAAACTACCGATCTCAAAGGAACACATTGCAATGTTTACATGGAATAGTAACCAACGCGGAGATGCCCGATGACGCTTTTCGCTGAGAGAGCACTCCTGTAAGGTTTTGACCAAACTAAATATAGTGGACTGGGCTGGCAACCAACACAAAAAACAGAAAGGTCTCCTTGAAGTAGCTGTGCGATTGGTGTGTGCTGAAAACAGCAGAAAGGGATAAAATTCTGAAAATAACAGGAAGGAAAGGTTTTTATTTTTATCTGTTAAATATTAGGACTGATGAACACAAAAGAGAAGGACGGATGAAGGAGGAGTGAAGAGTTGTGGTAATTCAGGTTGACAGCCTAATGATGTGTAACAAAATTTGGTCGTAGTAGATGTTACGTTTTGGAGATGGTAAACTTATAATTAAAGTGAATAAGAGGTGGGGTTGCTGAGCGCACAAAAATATCTCGTGGCCAAAATAGTTCTTTTATTAAATTTATTTATAAACTCAAATTCCTCAAAAATTGGGACATGTTTTAAGAAACGCAATAAAAACTAGAATCTGTGATTTTGCAATTTTTTGCCTTTATTAAACAGGCAAAAAGACAAATTTCAGACAAATTTAATTTGTTTTGGTAAACAAATTTAGACATTTGTAACTACCAAAAATTACAGGCTTTTTTATTTATTCTTCTGGGTCTCATCTTTTTCAATAATGGGCTTTATATTGGTTTTAAAAAACGATTGATACCAATAACCATGAACGTAACAGCTTATCGCTTTGATAGCCGCTCCACCCCTCTCCTGGGTGTCGGACCTCCTCACGAGCAGTACCTCCAGTCGAGTTGAGTTCGATGGCCTGGCGGTGCTGCGACCCCTGCTCTTCTGGGTGGCTCCTCCAGGCCACAGCCGCCTGCCTCCTCCCTCCACCGCGCACCGCCGAACCCTCCACCGCTCCTCTCCTCCCACAGTGCTCGGCGTGTACGCTCAAGCGTCACCTCACCCGCCGTGCCCGCGACCGGAGCTCAGGCGCCCGTCCTGCAGAGACGGGCGGCCAAGCGGAGAGCGAGCCCCGAGTTCGAAGTCGAGGGCGGGGCGAAATGTCGCTCCAACAACTGATCCTGGTGAGGTCACACGCTGAGTTATCGCTTTGGTGCGTTTTGCCGTGCATGATATAGAATCAGCCGATAATAACATCCGTGGTTAGCGATGTAAGAGTGACGTGAAGGCTGTTGATTTTGTCTAAACTACCGTTGGAACTACGCCAGGTGAAGAGGTGGGGAAGCGGCCTCCACGCCGGCGAGCTTCTTATCTACGTAGTAAAATAATGGCATGTTGTCTGTAAACACTTTAAGATTTTTATTTTGTTGTTTGCTTGTAGTATTAATAATTTTATTTTAAACTCTACTGAAGAATAATTACTTCCCTCACAGTCATCCATGCATTTACTGATAACTAAGCTGCTGAAAAAATTCAGTGGCGTGTTGCTTCTCATTTACAGAGGCAACAGCTAAACCTTATTATTAGAAGCTGCGTCTTAACATGGATGGATGGATAGATAGATACTAGGGCTGCATGATATATCATTTCGCCGATATCTGTGTGCACTTGTCCAATAGTCCGTCACAAAGAGCCTCGCCAAATCCAGAAGTAGAATTAAAAGCAAATACACGTCATGTATATCTTTTAGCACTTCATACAAAGGGAAAACTCACCCTGTTCCCATTTGTGACCCTCCACGGAAAAACCAGTGGCTTGTCGGGTCTCTCCTGTCACGCTAAGTGAGAAACAGAGAAATCTACCTTTGAAGTTGACTATCGCTGTACTTACTCACAGGCGTAGTGCGGTCGCGGCTCGTTTATTTCACGGTAGCCTAAAACAAATTCACAGCCACCACGGATAGCCTACCTGCGTTAGGTTAACTGAACTCGGGAGATGAAGATGGATTCGGAGAAATATCTTCCACTTCAGATCAACCCAGTGGATTTAAGCAAATATTGGAGTAAATGGTCAAAACAGAAACTTTTAACATTCTGCTGGAATTGAATTCCTCACCTCAAAGAAATCCGTTTGGGATGGAAAGGAGTAAGTTTTCAGCAGAATATGCTAACAGTACAGTATAGACCTTCACTGTTTCAAAACACTAAAAGAAAAAAATCCAGAATTTACCCACAACATAAGCGCTCGTTTTCTAGGAAACCTCGTTGCGACAAGCGACTGGTTTTGCTGTGGAGGGTCACGTTTTTTAAACGATAATCTACAAGAGACATCAGATTTGGCTTCATTTACCATGAGAAGACCGTAGCAAAGTAGATTATCTTTTACCATTAAAAAAAAAAAAATTCTCTGCATATACACTTACATTCAGGATCAGAACTATTATTCTAGAATGATCCATTCTTTCCAAATGCAGCTAATTCAAGTCTTTTGGTAATATTGCAGTAAAAATATATCGCAGTAAAAATAAATATTGCAATGTCATTTTTTTCCAATATCGTGTAGCCCTAATGGATGGATAGGGGGATGGATGGATGGATGGATGGATACATACTTCATATTCATTGGACACAGTGTTCTAGTGTTTAGCCCGTTCCTGATGTGAGCTCTACAGTAATTCAACAGCAAGAGACATCTACAGTCAGTCTGTCCTGTTTCTTTTTTACCTCCGTCACCCTTTATTCCTCTGTTTTTCAACACAACATTCACGCGGTTTCTTCAAGAACTGCTGGTGTAGTAAGGACTTGTTAGTCTGTTCTGATCAGTCCTGGTTTTTGTGTATGTGTGTCAGGTAGGGTCAGAGACACACGTACAAAGCAGAGTGTTATTTTCTCCAGTGGTGTTGGTGAAAACGTTGCTGGCGTCACTTTTTCCTCTTTTCCTCCAGCGGTATTAACTGTTCAGAACGGAGTTTTAATGTGTCCCTGGCGCCGTGCGCCGACGTGTTCTCGGTGACACGCGTACCTTTTGACTGATCAGCTTGTGAAATATGGTTTGTCGGCTCGGGCTGACGTAAGAGCTTGGCCCGGCGTTCTAGAACATTGTGGAGCATTGGAGGAAAGCTGGATTCAATCGGGTCCTTCAACGTGGGGACCTGCGATGGGCTTGGTGCGGTCGGGCTTGTGGCGATCCATCATCACCGTGTGTTTGACGCACACTGTACACTCTGTTCGCCCCTTTTTCATTTTAAATCATAGATTTTGTTTTACGTCCTTCGTTCACCGTCAGAATTCTGGGTTGTGTCTTTACTAATGCAACGTCTCTCGCAGCGTTCCTCTGTCTTCAGCTGATGTTTCCGGCCCACCTTCCCTGCTCCAACCGTTATGTAGGATAATGCGTTATAATTACGTTCTGACACATTTGCTCCACGTTACAGGTTCATGTCTAACGCAGAGCTTCTACACTGTGAGAGAATACAGCAGATCTGTACCTCTGATCATAACTAAAAAACGCTGAGTGATTTTTCCTGAGTATTGCTCTCTACATCTTAAACATGGTCCGGAGCATGGCGTTATTGACGACACGATTGACAAAATTTCTAAATTATTATTGAATTAAAATGTATTATTATTATTATTTTTATGAGTATACGATCTGATGCCATTTTTTCCTTCCTGTTGTATGTTCAGATCAGACAGAGCCTGGCTCAGGAGATCAGACAGGAGATCGTTAGCGAGCTGCTGGCCGCCGTGTCGCCACGACGATCTCCCGTAGCACCCAGAGAGTCTCCAGCGTGATGAGAGAGCGAAGGGTGAGTGTTACCGCGTTCACACACCGACTCACACTAGGGCTGTGCCATATGACCTCAGATCAACATCACAGATCAATTCAGCGTTTTACCTCGATTATGATGAATGAAGTCATTTTGTTTTTGGGGTGGTTCGTAGTGTAAATATGCTCAACTATCATAAAAGTGCATCTCTTTGTGATTTTAAAATAACTGAAGGAGACACGGATGTAGTGGCAGACTGGACGGTTTATAGGCACGGAACAAGAACACACACTGGAGAAAGTATAAAAAGATTTTCAAAATGAATCAAAATAATACAGGTGCATGATTCAGAAAATCTCACGATTGGAATCGGGCTCATGATTCGATTCAAAATGGATTCACGATTCATAAACGATTCACAGTTTAATATGTAATGCATATGCAGTGTTTCTCCGATTTACAGATTTACATGAAAAATATTCTCACACTACAGTTTACACTGATCGTCGGCATCAAGTACGTTTTTAATACAACGTGCGCAACACTATTTTCAAATTAGAATAAAGTTGAAGTTTATTGTTGCATACAGGGAATTAGCTTTGGCTCTGTCTGGCGTGCGTTGTGCGCTCCTATTCACTCCTCGCTCTAGATTCCGAGAGATTTGCAGGCATCAGGGAGCCGCTACCAGTATGCGGGAGACTCGGGATGTCTGTATTAAATATATATAAATATTAACATGCGTGTGATGTTATCTATTTTATTTGTAAGTTGTACGTCTGTATTTTATCCAAATATGACATCGTGTACACTACTGTATGACATGTTTTATGAGTTTATATGAACAGGAACAATCAGTTTTGCACATTACAAAAAGGAAACGCTTGATGTTCAGTGGTGCATGCTCCTGCAGGGAGCATTTATCTGCATAAGACTGGCACCGCTGAACTGCCGAAGTTAATTTGCGTTCGCTTTGCGTTCGCAGCGTAACGATGTGATTTCATTACGCTGCTAACTCAGAATACCGCAAAATTCTTTTTTTCCCCCGGGATCAAAATTTATTCTGGGTTTAGCTGGAAAGGTAAGATATGGCACACCCTTCTTTATGTATCCAAGATGCACCCTGGAGATTTTCTTGGAATAATTGGGTTCCTCTGTAACCTTAAGGCTACCTACTGCTTCCTCAGCAGAACCATCGCTAACGTTAACATTAGACGCACCCTCGTAAACTAGACTGTTGAGCGATCTGAGCCTCCCTCAGTTATTCTAAGAAAATCTGTGCGGTGTAGCACTGGGTTTCAGACGTTTTCTGCCACTCCTGGACACATAAAGGAGCTCACTGTCAAAGTGTAGGCTGCAGACGTAAGTGCTTCCACAAAGTATGTTAAACGACGGACCCTCGTCCCTTCAGGTTAACCTCACCCAGGTTTCCCGTAGGTGTTCCTCTAGTTATTATGAAGTCCAGGAGCCAGGTACACTACACTAACACCGGCGAGAGGAGGCGGCGCTGCGTCTGAAACAGCTAATGTAAAAAGGAAGTGACGGACGGTACACCGCTTCACTGATCAGAAGGTTCGGAACCAGGAAGTGTGACAAAGGTCCATTATGTAAAATATTGACCAAATGTGGCTCCTTTGGCATTCCGTTAGAGTGGACACGCTGTGAGAGCAGAGCTGCTCGAAAGAAAATGTACTATATTGTGATGTATATCGGTATCGGGATGAGATTGGTCGTATCGCACGGCCCTGCTTGTTGATGATGTTTTATAAGCGTTTGTGTTTCCCAAATCAGGTCATGTCGGGTGAAGAGACCTGTGAGAATCTGCATTAACACTGAAGAAGCCTCTGCACTGCAGCCTGCTCAGTACTGCCCCCCCGCTGGTCATCACAAACCACTGCAGCAGCAGCAGCATCATCATTTCCCCACTACACTACTGCAGCATCTACACTCATCCACTTCATACAGCAGGTTCCACCCACAAACTACTGCTGTGTTCCACTTAAACACCTCAGACCACGCCGTCTACTGCAAAACTACCCGCTCTTCTCATGCACACTTCCTCAAGAAAACATTCTCACCGTAAACAAGACACTACCATCAGCATCAGTGCGTCTCCTCCACCTGATGACCACAAGCTCTGTAGCATTCCTGTCTTCTTTTATTTTACAAATCTCTGTTCCTGATCTCCGAGAGCGAGAGAGAGAGATAGAGAGAGAGAGAGAGAGAGAGGACGAGACCATCATTTCATTCCAGTTTTGTTATTGGTACCTGCCTTTTTATTTTCACTTGACTGTATTTCTTACCATTTATCTGTGTTGTGTATTTAAGTGTGTGTTATGGGACCATGCGCAGGTGTGATGTGGGTGTTGGGATGATGGAAGTGTTGGGTGATGGAGAAAGTGTGTGTGACGATTGTGTAAAAAGCGTCTCCTGTCTACTGTAATCTGTCGTCTAATGCAGCCTCTGTGAGGTACTAACTGTGCAATACGTTCCACTAGTTTTCAACTTGAACTGTCATGTCACATCTGCTGTTTTCAGGCCTGCCACTTTATAGAGAGAGAGAGAGAGTGTGTGTGTGTGTGTGTGTGAGAGAGAGAGAGAGAGAGAGAGTGAGTCTAATGGAACATTCACATTTCCTAGATTTAACTTATGAGTCCATCACATGCTTTACTCGTAGTAAATCAATCTTTTCAGCACATTCCAGGCCTTAAACTCTAACTCTCAATCTGTTTTCACGCCAGTGTGTTTCAGAACTGGGCCGTTTTTAAATCATTATTTTTATTAAAACACAACAGCCACTAGATTGAGAAACGTCTTTTGGGAAATGACACATCTTTATGGATTATGTTTTGTATTTTTGTGCGATATCTGTGTGAGAGGATGCCGGTGATTCCTAAGCTGTCTTATTGTTGGTTAACGCAGTAATTAAGTGTAATACTAATTGATTCACGTGACTACATTTTTAAGGGAACTATAACTCCTGGGATGCATAAGGGATTTCTCTCTGACGCAAATCATTAATAAAGATTTATTTATTTTCAGTACATCACTGACTCCTTCCTTCTCTGTTCCAGCTAACTGTTGTGTCACTGTTTATGAGGGTGGGCGAGAGCGAGCACAGTGTAATTCGTATGAATCATGTTAATAACACAAACACTGCAGTTAACAAGACACTACACAAACTCACAAAACACCATCAAAATGACAGTGTGACGCCACACGAAGCAAGTATGACTCGGCACAACTCAAGTGTGACAACGCAACGGAAGTGTGACTCAACACAAAGCAAATGTGACAACAGAATGCAAGTGACAACAACGCGCGTGTAACTCAGGACAACGCAAATATGACTACACAACACAAGTGTGACAGTACACAAAAGTGTGACGCCACATGAAGTAAGTATGACTCGGCACAACTTGTGTGATGCAACACAACGCACACGTGACTCAGGACAACACATATGACAACACAAGCGTGACTACACACAAAGCAAGTATGACTCAGCACAATACAAATGTGACAGCACAATGCAAGTGACAACACACGTGTGACTCAGGAAAACGCAAATATGACAACACAGCACAAGTGTGACTACACAAAAGTGTGACTCTACACAAAGCAAGTATGACTCACCACAACACAAGTGTGACGCAAGTGACAACAACACACGTGTGACACTACACACAAGTGTGACTTCACACAAAGCAAGTATGACCCGCCAAAACTTAAGTGTCACTCAGCACAACGCAAGTGTGACAATACACAAAAGTGTGACTCCACACAAAGCAAGTATGACACAACACACCGCAAATGTGACGACACAATGCAAGTGACAACACAATGCACTCAGGACAACGGCAACGTAACAACACGACACAAGTGTGACAGTACACGCAAGTGTGCCTCCACACAAAAGAAGTATGACTCAGCACAACTCAAATGTGACAACGTAACGTAAATGTGAGAACACACCACAAGTGTGACACCACCACGCAATTGTGACTCAATGCAAGTATGACAGTGCAGGTTTGGGCAAAACAACACATGTAAATCATTAAAGTGAGTGATTATTTGCGTGATTGTGAACACCCCACAGCACCCAGCGCACCACAACCAAATGTGACCGCTGCATCCGACCCATCCATGAAGTATAACCATTACACTTACCATGTCTCACTAACCTCGGGGCCCCTAAAGGCTCTGGGCCTGGGCTCCGTACTTCTAACTCCCCCTAATTTCGTCCCAGGAAGTACCTTGACGGGTCAGTTTAAAATAAAGACGTGGCCGCTGCTCACACTTCAATCTTTCAATGTGACATTTGATGTTGGGCCGGGAGAACAACACACAGCAATCTCTAAAAATACTTTCACACCAACGAAACTCGAGCCGGCCGGCTGTCGCCATGGAAACGGGGTACAGAGAGTAGCCTGTACTGTTGTCATCTTAAGTGTGGGATTGTGGGTAAACGAGTGGCCAGTGAAAAGGAGGTGGGGGTAATTTCGAGAGCGCGGTCCCCAAACCACACATTAATGTGTTAAACAGCAGCTGCAAACGTCCAGGGAGATTTTATGGTGGATAAAAGAGGAAAAGGAGGCAGTTTCAGGAGCGTGCGATTAGCAGCAACAACCTGCCTTTATGTGAGCGAATAACGTCTGGTAATAATTAGGGCTGTAACGAAACACCCATCTACACGGATACATCGATCCAAAATGAAACACTTTGTACTGAACACGACGGCTTTTTAATTAAAAGTAAAGACTGGGCCTCATTCAGTGTTGGGAGTAACGTTAGAAAAGTAAGGTAATTACTGCAGTGCATTACTTTTTGCTGTAATGCAGTAATGTAAGGCGTTACTAACACATTTTCAGTAATATTATACTCGCTACATGTACGCACATGTTACAACACACTTTTAACCCACAATTTAGTGCTGTTTTGTTTCTATTTTAAAAATCCCCAACACCACAAGACACCACAAGACAAAAATGAAAGTCAGTGATTATTTGTTATTGTGAACACACCAGTGCACCACAACGACATGTGAGCTCTGCATTTAACCCATCCGTAAAGGAGCAGTGAGCAGCTAACAAGGACAGCACCCAGGGAGCAAGGCTTGGGGACGGTACCTCGGCCCCAAAAAATGGAACATACAACGTTCGAATCGGAATCCACTTTTCACTTTGGTACGCGTCTGGTGAATGGTGGTTTCCCCGGTCGGTCTGAGGTAATAATATCAAACCAAAAAATACGTTTAAAAAAGGAGTTGATACATTTTTAAGTTAGTGTCTGTATTTTATTATTATTATAAATTTTCTCCAAATCATAATCATGTGGAGAATGCTGTAATAATCCTGTCTTTGTATGATGCTGGTGAAAAATAAGTGACAACACGTCCATCAAAAGTCAGAACAAACGCAATGAAACAAATGCTCAATGCTCAACAAAGACTCAACACCAGCCTCTGCCACCCAGCATTACCGTTAGTTAGCATTAGCGACTAACTTGATGAGGTAAACTTACTATATCGCTACGCTTATGTCGACTCAAAGGCACTTTTACGGTGAATAAACCAGTGTGCAGCTAGGACTAGTTAAGGTGCGCTTGGTTGATTGTGACAAACTACAACACTGACGTAAATTAGAAAAACTACCAAACAAGTTAGCAGAGATATGTTTTACTATCGACCCACGGAAATCAGGTGACGTTAGCTGAAGTAACTTAGTTAGCTGATAACAACTTAACCTCATAGTTGTCAGTGTAAGAGGAAACACAAAACCCAAAACATCTGTCCAGTCTGCTGTCTGGTGTTGTTGACCACTTGCAGATCTGGTGGACATCAGATGCAGAGATGCGGGGGAGCTCCTGCAGATATCTACTGCAAAACGGCATTTGTTGAAAGTATTTGTGCAAAAAGTAACCGCAGACAGAGAGGTTTCACTATCGGCAAAGTTACTATTCCGAATAGTGACGTCACGCAGGAAGAGAAGTCACTTGTTTAACAAACACAGAACTAATGTTGCACATTCATAGTGAGTAAAAGAGTTATTTCCTACAGAGTGTGTGGCTACAGTCATTATGCTGCACCACATCGCCCTCCACTGGATGTAGAATGAACTGCAGTAAACTACATTTTAGCATTTTATAACGTGCTACTTCCACACTTGTTTTGGTGAAAGTTAGTCATGTAACACGTTACTATTCAGAGACACTAATATTGTAACGGAACCAATTACTCTGAAATAACACTAACTAGTAACATCTAGAATATATTACGTTATGGAAGTAACTTGTGCAACACTGGCCTCATTCACCGATATTCATTTTTAAGACATTTAAATGATAAAATATTATACAACTGTAGAATTGAAGAAGCAGGCGTGCAGTAAGATGTGTGTAAGAGCGTTCTTCAACATGTGTCATATCTGTTCTAACCTGGAACAAATCTTAAATAATAGCATAAAATATTAGTGAACGTCAGAGTCTTTGTAAAAACTAAATGTGACCCTCCACAGCAAAACCAGTGGCTTGTCGCAAATGTTCAAAATTGAGTTATGTTTTCATGAAAGGGCATAAATCAAGCTTCAAAACGATACCTATATGGAATGAATGGGACGACATATGACTGAGATATCAACATTCAAAGGAGTCAGGTTTCTCCTGTCACGCCAAGTGAGAAACAGAGAAATCTGCCTTTGAAGTTGACTATCGCCGTAGCACTCACAGACGCTTGGTGCGGTCGCGGCTACGTTTGCATTTACGGTAGCCTACGCTGCATTCACAGCCACACGGATAGCCTACCTGCGTTAGGTTAACTGAACTCGGGAGACGAAGATGGATTCCGGAGAAATATCTTCACGCTAGTCAACCAGTAAACACTAAAAACAAATCAGCCAAAATTTTACCCCACGCAACATAAACGCTCGTTTTTCTCGGAAACCTCCATTGCGACAAGCGACTGGTTTTGCCGTGCAGAGTCACATACGAGTGTGTTTTAAGGACAAATCTCCTCTTTCAGAACGGCTGGTGAATGTGACCTATTGTTTATCATTGTATACGTCCAGTTAAACTCAGCAATAAATATCAGGGGCAGTGGGTGGTGTAACGGTTAGTGCATTCGCCCCATAATCAGAAGGTCACCGGTTTGAATCCTGGACCAGTAACGGTACCACTGAGATAAGCAAGGTACCGTCTCCAAGCACTGCTCCCCGGGTGATGCCCATGTCAGCTCTCCCACTGCTCCTTCAAATGCAGAGGTCACATTTGGTTGTGGTGCACTGTGTGCTGTGCTGTGTTCACAACGACAAATAGTCACTCACTTTCGCTCACCTGCTTTTTGTGATTTGATATGAATGGAAGTGTTTGTGTTAAATCAGCATCTGATATTGTCTCATATTCTCTCTATCGGCAAGGTTAGACACGGCAGGATTATTTTTACTGCACATTGTTATATAAAGAGGTTTAAATCAACATTTAACCTAACATATTAGAGAATAGTGTTGTTTTTAGTCTCAGTTGAGGCATGAGTTGTGATGTCTGACAATATTTGTGATTTACACCTCGAATAATGTGAAAAGAATATTTGAATGTTCAGTTGCAGCCCTCTGTGTGTGTGTGTGTGTGTGTGTGTGATGTAGTGGAATAAAGGCCTGGCCGGATGTGTGTGTGTTGTGAGGTGAGATGGAAGCTGTGTGTCCTGAGTGAAATTACCTTGTTTACCAGAGTGAGGCTGGTGAGTGCTGTAGAGATCAGATTTCTCTCTCCACTGTGAAGACGTTTTCACTCCCTCCTCTCCCTCGCTGACCTCACACGACCCTCAGCAACCCACACAGCGCCGCCGTTGTCTTTAGGTGCCTGCGTTGGTGGACGTAAACTATAAGGGGATTTGTTTGTACACTCCATGTATCATTTGTTCCTTCCTTTTTCAAATTTACACTAAAGACCCAAACCCCACGTTCTTTTCCAAACAGAAGTCTAGCTTGTCAAAGATGTTTTATTTACAACCTACTTGTGTTTGGTCTCCGGATGCAAGCTAATGTCCAGAAGTTTAGAAAGAAATTATTCCCCATCGTCTTTAGTCAGTCAGCTAAGGGTGTTTTCACACATAGTCCTCTTTAAAGGAACCGAACTCAGTCCTCTAGAAGTGGTCCAAAGAGTGGACCAACAGAGAGGGAACTCGGTTCTTTTTAAGTTCACACTGTGAGTTGATTTGAAAGGGGACTCGGTTCTCTTTCTGCTCCACCTCAGCTCAGATGGAGCCTCAGTCCTTTTTCTGTTCATACGTAATTCTAATGGAGCTCTCAGACCTTTACTGCTTTGCATTCTGGGTAGTTTTCAATTCGAACAAAAACTGTCGAAGCGAACCAGGAGCGCTTTGCGTTCAGAAGGCGCGAGTTAAACGAACCGCGCCGCGGACTTAAAGCGAACCGGACTGAGACCACCTCCCGATGTGGTCTCAGTTCGGTTGGTTTCAGAGGGGTCTGAGTTGGTTTGGCGTGTTCACATATATGTAAAATATGCTGACTAATTGATCTGAGTTCGCTTTGAGGGCTGAAACGGACCAAGTGTGAAAACACCCTCAGATAGACAGATAGCTGATGGTGTTGAAATTGATCACATAATCAATGCATCATGATACAGACGTGGACGATTCTGCACCGATGCAGTGGCAGACCATAATCGATTATATTGGAGGTTTTCAACCGCCGGTCTGCTGTCCCTTAGTGGCCAGCGCCGGCATTGCAGGTGGTCTGTGATATGCAGTCCACTTTCATTGCTGGAGTCACTTTTTAAACATGATTTCATTTTGTTGATTTTTCTAAACATTTCCAGATGATTTGGGCATCTTCATGAATCATGAATTTAACATAAATATCTAAAACGTAACACATCAATCCCCCCTCCCACAGTCACACTGCTTCGACTGAGTGGTAGTGTCTGGGACAAAAGCAGTTGAAACTCCTGAATTATATCATAATGACACTGCTTTGTGATTTTCTGGCTACGGCATAACATTCCGGTTAACATTGGGCGACCATGACTGCCCAATCTGCATGCAGAGTGAAGTAACGTAGAAAACGTGATGACATGCATCAAGATGCATTAAGATATCGTAATCGAATCGAACCGTGAGACCAGTGAAGCTTCACACCTCTAGCTACAATCAGAGGCAAATACTCCTCTTCCATCCGGGGCAGTCTGACTGAGGATATGCAAAGTGCATGTATATATGGAAAACTGTTGAAAATCTGGCAATCAAATTGGAAGTCTTATGAAAATGTGATAAAACAAAATAACTAATTATTTTTTGCACAAGAAATCCTGCAGGGCTGATATCACATCCTTTGGCTATTATGAAACTTTCTGGCAAAATCCAAAATTACAAAGTGCAACAACAGGCCCTCGGTGCCAACGCGATGGTGGTTTGTGCCACAGTCTGTCAAAAGTTATTTATGCAAGACTTGGCATCATTTTTGGAAAACAGGAAACTGCAGCACAATGAAGGATTTCTGCTAATGACTGACCTATAGCACTTTAATACTATAGTGATTTATTCAAATAGTTACACTAACTAAGGATCAAACGATTATCAGCCGGGCCGATCATCGGGGCTGATATTAGACATGTTGTTGATTATGGGTATCAGTGTTTCATTTTGACCATCACAGATATTAAGTAATTACGAGGTGAGGCTACTGTGGCTCCATTGCCGTCTCTTCTCTCTGTGCCGTTTGCTCTCGACTCGCTGCTTCATTTAATGTCCCGCCCACAACAGTCTCTGATTGGCTATACTGACCGGCCCAATTAATCAATTGTTAAACTGGTCGCCAATTATGTTAATAATCATTTTTAATCAATGTAATCGATTAGTTGTTGGAGCCCTACTTGTGACATGATGATCACCACATATTTACTATTACATGTCACACAGGAAGTAGCCAATCAACACTGAAGCCTTGCTGTCAGTGGTCAGCGTGAAGCTCCGAGAAGGAGAAGAGGAGAGTTCCAGCTGAGTCATTTACTCTGTGAGTCAAACATACTTTTATTTAACTTCAGGTTCTCTATACGTTCCTGACAATAACACAGGCAGTACAGCACACTATTATCGACTGTACAGTTATTGATGTTAGTGCAGATAGAGAACAGGTATTGAGTTTATTGATTAACCGTATCTGGGCGTTGCTCACTCAGGTTTTGGACTGATATTTGAGTTGCCTTATTTCCTTAATATTTCAACATTTTGCACTTAATCACGTGCCATTGTTTTATTTATTACTGATCTGACTGGAAGCAACTTCTCCATTTGCGACGGTGCTGCACGCTGACCACAGGGTTAACGACCTGCGCTTTGGGATGCTGAGGATCAATGTGGAGGATTTCAGGAGCAGATGGCCAGATGCCAAAGTAAATGGCTCAATTGGATTGTGTCCTAGGTTAAGGTGAGGGTCAGAGAGTGAGATCAGATTTAATGTGATTTACTTTCCCAAAACCATCTTCTAATGCACATATGACGTTACGCTGCATTTCTCTTAGTGCACTGAGTAAAAGATAAACACTGCTACCTTTAACTTTCACAAATGCTGCCCGATTTCTCACTGCTGCACTCAGAAGCTGTTATTTGTAATTTAATACATTACCCAACACACATTATTTTTTTTATTTATTTATTTTTTTACCCAACACACATTAAACATGTAGCTACAATACCTTTTGACTAGGGCAGCAACTAACGATGATTTTGTTAATCGATTCATCTGCAGATTATTTTTCCGATTAATCAATTATTAATTGGATAAAAAGAAAAAAAAACTATTTTATTTCCAGCATTGTTTAATAAACCAAAAATGTTTCTAGTTTTTACTGTCTAACATTATAAACTGGAAAGACATATTTTTTGATTAATTGAAAATGAAGAAATATTGAAGTTTTGTCCATTTTTATCCAATTTGGACTCATTTTGGCCTATAACTCATTTTTGACTCATTTCTGGGAGAGAACTACATTTTTGTGCAAGACGGCGTTCCACATGAGAGTCGCGTCACAATATCACGGTGGACACGCGTCAGAATATTCACTGAACATATCAAGTAAACGTCTGTATTGTGAGTAGAACGCTGGTGGTTGTTATTGATCAGCTATAAATGAGTTTTGTGTGTAATAAATGGGAAGATTTGGGCACTCGCCTCTGGAGCAAAAGGTCATGGGTTCGGATCCTACCTCCAGCACTACCATCACTGGGTTCCTGAGCAAGAGCCTGAAACCCAACTTGCTCTCAGGGAGACTGTAAATGAAAATGGAAGTCACTCCGGATAAGAGCGTCTGATAAATGCCGTAAATATAAATCCTTCAATCCCTCGGGCTACATCTCACCTCCCAAAATTTCCTTGTTCCATCTAAAAATACGCTTTCCGCTTTAGGACGGCTCCCATTCATATTCGCCTGAGAGTGTGAATTATTCAAAAATCCACAAATGACATGCCAACATGATGGAGCGCCCTATTACATTATCTCCCTAATCTCCAGCAGATTCAGGCCTAGTCCACACAGACGTCAGAATCAGGAGTTTTTCTGGCGTTCGTGGCGTCCGATGAGCGCGGACTGAACGATGACCGGTTGTCTGCTCATTGGAGTGAATCTGAGCGTCCACACGGGCGTTCGTGACCCACGTTCGGATGGCATTAAATAAAGGCGGCATGCAACGTTTTCCTGGCGCCAATTTTTGCCAAAATCCAGACGAACGCAAAGAAATGTGGCTATTGCATTTACATGGTGTTTGGTTGACGTTCCGGAAAAAGGACCGAATATATCCCATGATTCCGTTAAGTTAGTTTAATATTCCTAGTATGCTCTTCAGTGAGTGACGTAAAGCCAAATGTGCAGGGACTACACAACGAATTTCCTTCATGTGCCACAGAACTTTTTTTATTTCCTCTTTTATATTTGTATATATGTGACCCTCCACGGCAAAACCAGTCGCTTGTCATAAATTTTCAAAGTTGAGTTATGTTTTCATGAAAGCGCATAAATCAAGCTTGAAAACGATACCTATATGGAATGAATGGGACGACATATGACTGAGATATCAACATTCAAAGGAGTCGGGTTTCTCCTGTCACGCCAAGTGAGAAACGGAGAAATCTGCCTTTGAAGTTGACTATCGCTGTAGCACTCACAGACGCTTGGTGCGGTCGCGGCTACGTTTGCATTTACGGTAGCCTACGCTGCATTCACAGCCAGACGGATAGCCTACCTGCGTTAGGTTAACTGAACTTGGGAGACGAAGGCGGATTCCGGAGAAATATCTTCACGCTAGTCAACCAGTGGATTTACCGTAAATATTGAAGTAGAGCGGTCAAAACAGAAACTTTTAACATTCTGCTGGAATTGAATTCCTCACCTCAAGAAAGTCACGTTTTTAGGATGGAAAGGGTAAGTTTTTCAGCCAAATTTATTCACAACAGTACAGTATAGACCTTCCACTGTTTCGAAACACTAAAAACAAAAAATCCAAAATTTTACTCCACGCAACATAAACGGTCGTGTTTCTCAGAAACCTCCCTTGCAACAAGCGACTGGTTTTGCCGTGGAGGGTCACATATTTTATCTAATTTTTTAATTTTGTATTTTGGCACACAGGTAAACACTTTGGACAGCCTGGTAAACACAGAAAATTACAATCGTACTGCAGGTTGGTGTTAAACAGCATCAAACGAATGCCAATGTTACGCCTCACTGAAATCAATCAAGCGCAGCACCAGTTCAAGCAAAAACGTGTTCAGAGTGCGTTCATTTATCCAAAATTTGAACGCCTGTGTGGATAGGGCCTCAAGCCCCGTTTTTTCTGTCCAGGAATCATCAGCAGCAGAATGTGGACAGTGTGAGGAGCAAAGCAAGAAGAAAGGAAGACAGTTCCCTGAAGTTGGCTCATCAATAATGTAGCGTGCATCAGCACGTCCCGTTGGGAGGCTCTATATTGCCTTGCGCAGACTCTAATGCTGTTCAGGGTGGGGTTGGGGGGTTGTTTATAGGGGAGGAGGCGAGGAGGCTTTTCAGTAGCCGTTTGAGGCCACGCACTTTCCCTCAGAGCCGACTGGACGTCTGGACGCTTTACGGAACGTTTTAGAGTTTGGGTTTGAGTGAGAGGAAAAAGTGGAACAGGGTTGGTTAGGTGAAAACCGGCACTCCTCTCTCTCTCTCTCTCTCTCTCCCCGTGGTGGAAAAAAGAAGAGGGCGGGCGGTCCAGAAGCAAGAGCGATCATCACCGGGGCTCATAAGGAGGGGGTTGGCCAGTGCTCGCTTGCTGCTGTATGTCTGACCAATACAGCTGCTCTTTGTCCTCTCTCTCTCTCTCTCTCTCTCTCTCTCTCTCAATCTCCCTCCCTCCCACTGCCTCCTCTCTCTCTCTCTCTCTCTCTCTCTCCCTTTTCTCTCTTCTTTTCTGGCTGTCCGGTAAACTGGCAACATGGAGCCCAACAGCCCCAAGAAGATCCAGTTTGCCGTTCCGCTCTTTCAGAGCCATCTGGACCCCCAAGCAGCAGAGCATGTGAGTAGAGAAGGAGAGAACGAGAGAGAGAGAGCGGTGTCTCGTTACTCTGAGCCTAACCCTCGCTGGTCTGCGGAGGTTTGCAATCCTCCAGAGATGCACAAAGTGTTTTGATTCGGTCAGATTTCTGCCAAAGCGTTCAATTCGTGTCATCTTTATTGGGAAGTTTAAAAATTTTAAAAACTATTTTGATGGCAATGCTGCTTCCATATGTCACAAATGTTACTTCTGTTCCTCTGCTGTAGTAATGCTGATAGTGGGTTGTGTTACCGTCAGGGACAATGGGCTGGAGTGTATCATAATAACCTGAACATTTTAATCCTAACTCGTGTGTGTTCACCCCAAACCTGCATCTCTTCCAGCCAAAAATCAGACTGGTTGAGAGTTGTCCTAAATTGGTGGAGTTGTGTGACTATTGATATTTCATCAGACTTCTGCCGATAATTTTGTTGAAAATCTTTGTTAAAGACCTCATTTTCACTGCGTTATTGCTATTCCTCTGTTGAAGGTTTCTGGTTTCTGGGTTGTATCTCAGTCAGACACAGTGAGGGCGCTGACAGAAACTTTCTAGCCCGAATCATGTGTGTTCTGAGTTATGGCCTTCACCTCCAAAATCTGTTCCAACTAGAAATGTGTGCCACTTTACGACGGCTCTAATTCATATAATTGGGGCAGTCGCTGGTTGGGCGTTCGCCCAGTGAACAGAAGGTCGCTGGTTCGAATCCCTGAGTACCGTCCCCAAGCACTGCTCCCCGGGTGCTGCCCATGTTAGCTGCCCGCTGCTCCTGCACGGACGGGCCAAATGCAGTCAAATCCCATTTCGTTGTGGTGCATTTTCATGTGCTGTGCTGCGGTGTGTTCACAATGACAATTTATCACTCACTTCCACTAATAATTCTTATTATAATAAGTAATAATCCAAGTCATTTTTGTTGCAAAGTTCATCTGAAAAATGTCATTTTTGTCTCAATGCTGCTTCCGTACGTGACAAATGCTACTCCTGTTCTTCTATTCAAAGAATGTAACACAGCTCTACTGCTTTGGGACGACTTTTGTTCCGAGTTGTGTTACTTTTGACACCTCGATAAACTTCTGCTGATAATTTGCATCATCTTTGTAACAAAGTTTTAAAAAAATGGAATGATGTGGGGACTGCAGATGCAAATTAGTCTAACTCTGGTACAACATTTAGGTTTAAAACTGTACATGGTCCCTATTAAATGAAGTAAATAAATAAACTGTTCTTCTAATATTAAAACATTGCTGAATTTTTGTGGCGGAGTTGTGACAGCGTTGTCCACTCGAGATAATCTTGCAAAGGAGAGCCGCCGCTTTCACCGAATAATAATAATAGCAACGCGCAAGGCTCGATTTTTTTTTTTAAATGATGAAGCCCGTTCGGCCAATCAGAGGCCGGTTTGCTTGTGCTGAGTTAGTGGTCCATTAGCCAAGGCAGCGTCGGATCTATAGCTCCATTTAGAGATGCAGGGCTCTGACCACTGCAGGGAAAAAGATTATAGTCCTGTAAGTGGGCAATAAAGATGTTAGAGGCTGGCATTGTCTTGCTGATTCAAAGGGAAAAATACTCATCTAAAATACCATCTGGAATATGCACTTTAAACACACCGGTGACGTGTGGATTCATAGGCCTTGTGAAACGACAATTATCATTAATAATTTTCATATTAATGATGCACATCCACTTCAATAGTGAACAAGAAAATAGTGGGCCTCTTTCACCAATATTTTCTTAAGTTTCTTTTTCTTAAATGAGTTCTTAAGACAGTTAAATAGTCAGTCCCTCCAGGGTCCCTTGCAGGCCTTTTTTGAGACTGTTGCCTAAAATGGCTGATTTTGCAGCAGCTTTTCTAAAAAACTGTGATGAAAGTTTTTAGGCATTTTGTTGCAATAAAGTTGCGGGAGCAAGTCAAACTTTAGCAGTTTTGTCCCCCTTTAAGCACTTATCAACAAACTTAGGACCTGTTTACACGTATGCAGATATTTTTATAAAGGCATATTTTTTATATGTTTATTTTTTAACCCCAGAATCCAGGGTTTTGAAAATTTTTTCAAAAATATGCATTTGAGGTGGCTAAAACTCTGTTTACGTGTAAACGAAAGGCCCAAACGTATAAAAAAATGTGTTTAAAAAAATATCTGCATACGTGTAAACAGGCCCTAAGTTCAAGATACTGGAGAATGACACTTTAAGCCCTAAAACATCAATTAATGACCGAATTCAACAACAACAATCTGTTTTTAACATCACAAGCTATAAAGAATGTTCTAAACACCCCCCTGTTCACACATGAATTATTTTTAACAATGTGTGGGTTTTGCAAGGTAACCTTACTAAACTATGTGATGTGCACAACAGGAATCCCTTTTTGGCAAGTGTAATTTCTGACCACTGCAGGGAAAGCGTTTATATCAGTTCTGATCCTGGTTTTCCATCATACTTGGCTTCAGAACATTGACACCAAGTCTCAGGTAGAATCTCACCAGAACTGACTCACCAGGTTTGATGGAAATCCTCCAGAACCGCAACTGACACCCCTGCTGTAAGTGGACAATAAAGATATTAGAGGAGAGCCCATTCACAGGAAAATATACGGTCTGGAAAATGGACATTAAATGCAAAGGTGACCTGTGGATTTATTTCAGAAGTTGGAGTTGGTGTGCTCAGTTTTAAGAATTCGAGCGTGACGACAGTGTAAATCAATTTGGTCTTTAAATGTGTACGCAACAACCTGATTTGACTCATTTTTCTCCTGTCGTATTTTTATCCCCAGATACGCAAGCGGAGACCGACTCCGGCCACCCTGGTCATCTATAACGACCCCAGCGCCTCAGGTAACCTTACGACCTGTTGCACAACACACACTGAAACAAATAAGCAAACACACACACAGACAAGTCTGGCTTATCTTTGTAGTGTGTGGTCAGAAGGGGGCTGGAACAAACCTGAGTCCACGAGGTCAAGGCCGGCAGTACGAACAGAGCGATCACTTCTCCCTCTAACCTAATAGAGGAACTTAAAGCTTAACGTTGTCATTTACGTCAAGCTGTGATTGAAATACAAATTAAGTAAATGTGTTTTTGAGGACTTTTCTTTAACAAAACAGGACCTGCAGGGGCAGTGGTTTCCAAATGTTCTGCATGGCTCCCCCTCTAGGAGATAAGATTATGTTTGTGTCCCACCCTTTCTCCTCACTCAGTATTTCATCACACCGCCCTTTTCATCACATTATTATGCCTTTTAGTCATTCAAGCTTGTCTGTATCCCAAAACTGATCCAACGTCATGAAAAGGCAGTGGAAGTGGAAGGTTTGATTTGTGTTAAAATTGTGTTGATGACGTGAAAGATTTAAGAGAGAAATTGAACAACAAAATGTGACTTCTGCATCTGACCCATCCATGAAGGAGCAGTGGGCAGCTTATTTGGCAGCACGGATGGTACCTTGCTTATGAGTACTTCAGTGGTGCCTTTACCGCTCCAAGACTTGAACCTACAACCCTCAGATCACGGGGTCAACTCCCTAAGCGTTACACTACCAACTGCCTAGGGGTGGGCACTGATTTGATCAATATCAATGCCATTGTCGATTCTGCCTATCAATTCAATTTCTTATCAATTCTCTCATCGATTCCTGAGTAGTGTTTTGAGTGTGAATAAAGTAGTGCTACACAGTCTTCTGCACCAAAATCAACCCTTTTATTTTCCCTAAAGTGACGTCTGCACAAGACTGTGAACATCAGCACATTCATATTGATATTCAGAGTTGTTATTCTGCAGAGACATTCTGTGGTTTAGTTTATGAAGAACAATAAGGTTAGTGCAGGTGGAGACACTTCTTTATCCATTTGGAATCCATCTGGATATAGAATAAAATGATTTAATAACAAATAATGCATTTTTCTATATTTATTTTTTAATCTCTAACATTATAGAATGGAATAAAATATTTTCTGATTAATGTAAAATGAAGAAATACTGAAGTTTTGGTCATTTTTGAGCATTTGGACTGATTTTGGTCTTTAACTCATTTTTGACTCATGTCTGGGAGAAAAGTACATTTTGGTCATGAGGGCGTTCCATATGAGAGCCGTGGCACAGTAGCGCTGTGGATGTGCGTCGGGAATAAATACATATCAAGTAAACGTCTGTACTGTGAGTAGAACGCTGGTTGTTATTTATCAGCTAAAATATAAGTTTTGTCTGTAATAAATGGGAAGATTAAACTGAACTGGAAGGTTTTAGTGAATGTTGGACTTCCTTGTGAGAGTCGTGAGCTCTAACGAATGCAGCGTGTGTGTTTACATCGTGAAAAATATCATTTATGCTCATGATTCCTCGTGGTTGAAGGTCAAGTCGCAGAGAGTGTGACGTAATGTACTGCGACACAAAACTTAGGGAAAAGCGGGAAACGTCGTGCTGGGAAATGAGAGAATCGTTAAGAAGAATCGATAACGTTGGAGGTGTATAATTCTGATGGAACTGATCAATTGGTTTCGATTCTCACGCCTACAACTGCTCCAATTAATGAAATGTGCATTAACATGTTAATGTTCCCACCTAGTCACCACCGCTCTACCCTAATAGAGAAGCTTCACCAAACACTGCGTGCCTCTGTTTAGTCGTTTATGTAAGAGCTGTTTTCCAGTTTTGATTGAGATACAAATGAACTAAATGTGTTTTTGAGTCGCTCAGGGGTAGGCAGGGGAAAATGTGAGAGGCTGTAGCTGTTGCAACATGGGAAGGAAAGTCTCTTCTCAGTGCCAGGCTGCTATGATCCGGTCCAGAAGATTCATTCATCCAGCTCTTCATAAATTTACAGTGTTTATCAGAGCTTAATCCAGAACTTCCTAATTACAGGGGCTGGAGCAACTTACGCAAAAGAAGAACAATCAAGTGTGCTGTTAGTTTACTTTTTCTAGACTAAAACTAAGCCAGCATAGTCTAACCCAGGGGTGTGCAATTAATTTCCCCAAGGGGCCACATGACAAATTTGGATGGACATGGAGGGCTGAACCAACAGACTGTAATCAACTCTGCTCAACTCAACTTCATTTAAAAAACAGACTATTGTCTAGTTTAGATTAGCTCTTACTGTTAATACTAGATGTTGCGGTTTAGCTATAACTAATGCGGAGCAGGGCATATTATATTATAAAGAGCTCAGTAATAATAATAATAATAATCTCTAATGATATATCTTATTTGCATTTTGTGTTCGTTATGAATGGAGGTGATGGTGTTAAATCAACATATTGTCCAAAATCATCAAAACCGAATTTTGGCAAAGAATTTTAGCTGTGCGATAAGACCACAATCTCATATCCCAATATGTCATTTCATATCCCAATAACAATATATGTCATGATCTAGTACATTTTTTGTAAATTCAGCTTTAAAAAATACGCTCTAATATACTGCCACTTTTTACGCCGTTTTTACACAGGTGAAAACAATGTTTTTTGTGACGCTCTAGTGTATTATAGCATATTATATCTTTATGCAGTTTTATTTTTGACATTCTTTTAACAACAAAAGCAATATTTAAAAATATGTACCTTTTTGCATTTTTTCACCTTCAAAATAAAAGCATTGCAGTTGAATGGTGTGGATAAAGTACACTACTTATGTTTGATCTTCATGTTTAATTTGTTATTTCACACTGTCCTCAAGCGGGCCGGCCAGGGACAGACAAAGCACCGGATGTGGCCTGCGGGCCGGGCAATGGCCAGGTCTGGTCTAACCCCTAATTAAGGGAGATACACTAAGCAAATTTTACTTCAGGATACTTATACTAACAAGCATTTAGAAATGTCATAGTTTATCTGCTAAAAGTTTCGGTTTGTTTGGCTTGTTGTTGTGCATATTTTAGATTTTGGCTTAATGGTTGCAGTTCTTCAGCCTCGCTTTTACATAATATCTAACAACTTTTCATGTTCAAGTTTGTATTAAAAAGACAAGCTTAGAGTAAACAGTACATGTGAAACCGAACCATTCGAAACTGCAACCTCTTGGTCCAGAGGTAAGGAATCTAACCACTAGACCATTCCTGCCACGCCATTATTAGTATACTCACTACATAAAAAACACTTTAAAGCAGCGTTTCCCGGTCCTCGCAGAACACCGTACTGCACAGATTTGGTATTTCCCGCACCGCCGCACGCCGATCCTACGTTGCTAATTAGCTAATCAGTAGCATCAGCTGTGCTGTGGGTCGGGAAACTCGAGTCGTGGTGAGTGGTGTTCCGTGAGCACTGGGATTGGGAAACGCTGCTTTAAAGTGATGGTGGTGGTTGTCTGTTGGTTAGGATGCTCATCTCTGGACCACAAGATTGTGGAATCAAATCTTACATCCAGCACTACTGCCATTAAGTCCCTGGGCATAACCCTTAACCCCAAGGAAGAGTCTGTTGGGTGTTCACCCCGTGATCAGAAGGTTGCCGGTTCGAGTCCTGGACCGGTAAAGTTACCACTGAGGTACTCATGAGCAAGGTATCATCCCCAAACACTGCCGCCCATGTCAGCTGCCCACTGCTCCATTAGGGATGGGTCAAATGCAGAGGTCACATTTGACTGCTGTGCTGTGGTGTGTTCACAATGACAAATAGCCACTCACTTTTAAGTGCTCTCAGGGAAAATGTCCCTGAAATGAGGAAAAATGGAAGACACTCTGGATAAGAGTCTAAATTCTGTAAATGAATTTAATAAAACCAACCTTTCTAGTGATCAGTGCCTCACTGGTGGTAGTTCTAGCAGTAGGATTGAGCTGGATTTGAATCTACGGCCTCTTGGTTTGTAGGTGAGACTTCTACCACTAGGTGCCCATTTACATTTTTGGCGTTTAACTTCCAATTCCTGATTTCAAGAACAGTCTGCTTGGAGCAACTTGGGATTAAGGGCCTTGCTCAGCGGCCCAACTGTGGTTTTAGACTCTCATGGGATTTGAACACCCAAGCTTACGATCACCAAGACAAAGTTTTAGTCGCTTACAGCTCTCAGCCACAAGCAGCACATTCACTTGTTCCCTGAGGATTCATTCACTTGTTTATTCATTTGTTCAATTCTGTGTATTTTCCACTCTAACCTGCAACTGTTTCGACTCACTGTGGGAATGAAGATCCCCGTTCAAGCTGCTGCATTGCACCAGGAGTGTGAGCTGGTGTTGAGTTAGCGCAGCCAACAACACATTCCGTTCCAAATAAAGTTTACAACTTAACACGTTCAACACATTAAGAGCGAAATGCAGTTGAGAGGAGGGAGGGTCAGATTAGGCCGACTGGCCAGGTTAGAGAGGGTCAGAGAATCACTCGGCTACATGGATGTGACCGACGTTGCAATGAAGTACGTTTTAAAATTCTTCTCACAAATAAAACTGCAGTAAACACTAGGAGCTGGTTTCTTGCTCATGGATTAAGCCTAGTCTTGGACTAAGTTGTAGTACCAATGGAGGTTTACCATTCAAACTCAAACCTAGTCTAGGACTACAGCAGGCTTAATCCTCAACTGGGAATTGGCCCTAGGGGTGTAACGATGCATCAGGCTACATTGATTCAACAATACATGAGCCATAGCATTGATCAGACATCGTACATATTGTAACAAGACTGTAGCCTGAACACGACACTAAAAAAATATATTAAATATATTTTTATTTAAGGCCACATTTACACATAGCCGGGTGTTAACAGAAACTGCCCCATCTCTGTTTTCAAAAATATCCTTGTTTACACCAGACCGTTTTCCAAAAGTATTCATTTATACAGAATCCTGAAAATAACGAAACAACGCATGACACGACTTTCTGTTCCGATAACGATCAGCCAAACCAGCTGTATTCAAACATTATGCAGCTGGCGCTAATGCATTTTCTGTTGCATACTGTGACGTGTGAAAACTTTTATGGTATTTAAGGCGCCCGCACAATAGAACTCAACACGTCATTGTTTTAAGAAAAGTGTTTTACTTGTTTACATGGATCCACAGAATCTACCATTTTGAAAAATCCTTACTTATAAAAAATATGTTTGATGTGACATAAACTCTGCTTACGTGTAGGCCCAAATGTATTTTAAAAATATGCGTGTAGATACGTGTAAACAAACCCTAAATGTCGAGTTCAGGTTGAGTTCAGTAATAATAATCTCTAATGATATATCTTATTTGCATTTTGTGATTTGTTATAAATGGAGATGATGGTGTTAAATCAACATATTGTCCAAAATCGTCAAAACCGGATTTTAGCAAACATCAAATTGCTGTTTTAGGGCTGTGCAATACGACCAAAATTTCATAACCTGACATGTCATTTCATATCCCGATAACAATATATATCAAGATCTAGTACATTTTCTGTAAATTCAGCTTTAAAGAATACCCTCTAATATACCGGGGCTTTTTACGACGTTTTTGTGACGCTTTTTACAGTGCTCTAGTGAGTAGCTTCAAAGTGAATTGTGGCACTGTTGGTGTTCCACAGATCTGAATGCGAAGGTGCAGAGTATATCAAGTGTGCGTGAAGGCAGAGTTGAGCACACACAGACACCAGATTTCGCATGTGAAAGATTTTCCACTGCGCACTCAGAATTAAGGCACGAATATAACACTGTGTCTACATCCACGTAGCGCCATGGTGACTGCTGCAAACCCTCATCCAAACCATCAACAAATATTACCACAGACAGTGTATTCTGCAACAAAGCTATTTTTTACATTTTGTCATCCGATATGTCTCGTCATATCGCACAACCCTATGTTGTTTGAGTTAATATAATATCGTCTTGTGATGAAACTTGTGATTTACACGGCATCCTTCCTCAGAGCTTCCAGAAGAACGATAAGCTTGATAATAAGATGGCTCTTTTTGGACCTTGAGAGGTTCATCATGAGCTTTATCAGTTGCCTTCAGTAACGGATGATGTGTTTGTTTTGTGAGCTGTTTAGTCTGGTGTTTGAGACAGTGGGTGAAATGTGATGTGTTTCTGGAAGACTCCGGTTTGTTAGTGATGAATGATGGTGTAACTCGGTGCTGGAACATGGAGGAAAATGACTGGCACATAGATCAGGGTTAGGTGTGTGTTTCAGTATTTTTGGGAAACAAAGTTTAGCCTCTAATCAAAAAAATTGCATCTTTTGTGTTAAAGGAGCATAAGAGCTGAAACGTTTCCGGCTCTCTCGGGGGTAAAATTTCAAGACTGGGCACTGACCTACCTTTGGGGACCAAAAATGGTGCCCCTGTTGGGATTTTGCTTAAATAACTGCTGCACTAAAAGGAATGAACGAGCGGTAACTTATGCGGATGACAGTTGTTGACTTAAGTCCAACTTGACTGAAGAGCAGCTGTCCCTAAATATCCCTAAAATTACATAAGTACATTGTCACTCGTAAGTCCATTTTTAGTAATTTTTTTTTTTTTTTTGTCATAAAACAATTCTATTGATCAGTATATATATATAGATATATACAGTATAACAATAAAAGTATATATAAGGGTTGGAGTTCAATGTAGTCACCGCAAAATTTAGATGTAATATGTCAACATAAAGTTACTACAAAGATAGGGATGCGTTTGTGGGTGTGTATGTTTAAGGGATTGTGAAACACACACCTGACCTGTGTGTGAGCGACCTGACTGTCCCCTGGAAGAGAGATTTGTCCAATTCTTACAGCTTTTTCAGGACGTTTGGACGTGAGGAGGAGTCCTCATGAGGAAAAAATGACTTTAAAGAAATTCAGGTTTTACAGGAAAAAATAATATAATATTCTTAAGGAATAAGAAGAAGAAGAAGAAGAAGAAGAAGAAGAAGAAGAAAGGTTAAATATTTGTTTTCAGTTACAGACAAAGATTGTAATACAAGAGGGTGTGTGTGTGTATAAAGGTCATTAGATGATTTATGGGGTCATGATTCTATCCATGGACAAGAATTGCAGCTTTTATAATAATATTAATAAAGAGCTCAAATAATAATATATTGTAATAATTATGAATGACAAAATAATTTATATAGTCACTTAAATAATAATTTAAACAATAATATTCAATAAATTTTGGAGTTAAAGGTGCTAAATTGACAGTTATTACTGTGTGTGTGTGGGGGGGGGGGGGCATTGGACGTACTGATGGAACGTGCACAAACAGCCTCCCTGTTGCGTCAGCATATGGAACAGGAACGGTACAGCGTGTCCCAGCATCACACACGCACACACAAGCACAGCTACAAGCTTTTTTCTTCCATCTCTTCTGGACTTCCAATTTGACTAATAAGTGGGAAAATGTCCATGTTTGGCTTCACACACAGGAAAAGCAGAACTGCAGTGCGAAGCTCAAGTGAACCTGTGCCAAGCATGTCGGCATTGCTGCAGCAAACCCTGAATGTATGTTGTTTACAGCACCGACATTTACGTAAAGGTTAAATGAATTATCTTAAGAGGAAGATTCGGTTATCTTATTACACAAAGCAGAGATCCCTCTGTCTAAATGATTTGGAGCCTATTTCTGGGGAACTCCAAATGTCACTGTGAACACACCACAGCACAGCACACAGTGCACCACAAACAAACTTGACCTCTGCATCTGGCCCATCCATGAAGCAGTAGTGGGCAGCTGACATGGGCAGCACCCGGGGAGCAGTGCTTGGGCACGTTACTTTGCTCATAGGTACCTCAGTGGTAACTTTACGGGTCCGGGACTTGAAACGACGATCTCGCAGTCACAGGGTCAACTCCCTGTTCAAAATAGCCTAAAGTGAACAGAAAGCGATACTACCATTCACACACACATTAACTCTGACCTTGTTCCCGTGTAATCACTGGGTCAAGCAGATAAACCAATCAGTGACCTAAATATTTGTCCACAGTCGGCTCTATAAATCGAAGGTCAACTCACATCAGACGCACGTCTACATACAGTGTTGGGGAGGCTACTTTTAAACGATAGCTTTTCAAGCTACAAACTGCTTCTGATTAACAGTAGACTAGCACAATTTAAAGTGAGTGATTACTTGTGGCACAACCAAATGTGAGCTCTACATCTGTGAAAGAGCACTGGACCGCTTTTTTGGCAGAGCTTGGAAATGGTACCTTGCTCATGTGTACCTACCAACTGAAATGAACACACTACAGCACAACGAAATGTGACCTCTGCATTTAACCCATCCGTGAAAAGCAGGGAGCAGCTAACAAGCGCCCGGGGAGCAGTGCTTGGGGACGGTACCTTGCTCATGAGTACCTCAGTGGTAACTTTACTGGCCCTGGATTCCAACCTGCGACTTTCTGATTACGTGGCAAACACCATACTATTACGCCACCAACTGCCCCACTGCCTGTCCATCTAAGCTACAGCCAAGCTACAGTTTTAATATAGTAGCTAGCTACAGAGGAAAAAGTAGCTAACTAAATTCAAAGCTGTTTCATCTTGGCCAAGGTGGACTCCATCCTCTGACTCCATCTCGCAGCTGCCGAGTGCACTGTGACGTAACAAGTATGCGCAGCGTCGGGCACAGTAGCCAGTCAGATGCTGCTTCTGCCAAGTCAACACCAATCAGACACATGTGCTAGCTGAAGCATGTTTATAAAGAGAGAAAAATAATAGTAATTTTGTAAAAACGTAGTGTTTTCACTGCTACATTACAATTTGTAAAAGTTGGAAAAGCTACAGTTTCGCTATTGATAAACTATTGAAAAACGTAGTAAAGTTAGTAGAGTTGCTAATTCGTCGTTCGTTTTTGCTATTTTATGGCCAGAACAGGTATGATAAAATAAAATTAGAAATTGGAATTATACAAGTAAAAATTGTAACATTTTCAAAGGTGGGACCTTAATAAAAACACCAGTTGCAGAATTTTGCCCATAGTACCACCGTCTTTTGGTTTTGAGAGCGGAGACAGAAAATAATATATGCTTTATTGACAGAGACCCATTACAAAAATGCCATTATGGGGGTTCATCAGCAGTCAATAAAAAGCCTTGGGTGAGTCTCAAGTGTCCTATTTGACATCACTAATTTAAGTAAGCTACCCACCAAAGCTGTATATTTGTGCATTTACTGCAGACTAAGTTTTCCTCTGCTTCTGTCTCTCACGGATGGAAGTATTTACTCCAGCATTTTCCATCAGGGATCTCTTACCCAAGGCTTGATAATTACTGCCAAAGGGATTTCTCTGCCTGTACAACGTACCCGATTTATCAGCAACCGGAGATGACTTAATAAGAAGTCTTATCACTCCCGCTTTCATGCCGGTCTGTTTCTGAAACCAATTTCAAACACTGCCAGCCCTGAGAAGAGCCTTGTTCTCTAGACATAGCTCTGGGCACTAAATGTTTGCGTCAGTCCATGTATGACTTACTTATTCAGTTTTTACATTAAAACCAAAAGTCAAAAACATCTTGTTTCAATATTTGTTTCCAAAACTAAGATGAAGAAACAAATAATGAGTTGTCTTCGGTTTCCCAATTTGTGCTCAAATAAAAAAAGGTAAAAGACTCAGGAAAGCGCAGTTGTAGAAATCTCAGAAAATCTAAGACAGTAGAAGACCTCAGATGAAGAAGACTAAGCCTCTTACTGCCAAGGAGTAAAACAAAGCTGTTTATGATCAGTAAAAAAACAAGCTATAGACTCCATGTGCACAATTATTAGGCAAGTGAGTACTTTGAGGATTAATTTTAATATAGAACAAATTCAGTGCTAACGGTCAATCCAAAATGCACATTCTCAGGGGAATACATACACTACCAGTCAAAAGTTTGGACACACCTTCCCATTCAATGTTTTATTCTTTATTATCATGACTATTTACATTGTAGATTCATTAAAAAGGTAACACTTGTGAGATTACTGTGGAAGCATACATGTTACTGAGTCAGAATAAAGAAAGATGCAACATAACAGAACATGAAGAAAATGTTAGCCAAAATATATATATATATATATAATCTGTGTAATCTGCTCAGTCTGGGCTTTCATATGATATACGGTGTGCATGGTTAGCCATAGTAGTGTAGATTCTACAGCCGTATTTCTTCCACGTAGACCTACACAGTGTTTTTGTTCTTTGTTTATTGATGTGTTTGGTGTTGGAATTGTGTTGTTTAGGTGGAATTTGTTGACGAGAATATATCTTTGGGAGTGACGAGGATGGATAGGATCAGGAATGAGTTCATCAGAGGGACAACTCATGTTAGATGTTTTGGAGATAAAGTCAGAGAGGCCAGACTGAGATGGTTTGGACATGTCCAGAGGAGTGACAATGAGTACATAGGTAGAAGGATGCTGAGGTTGGAGCCACCAGGCAGGAGAGGCTGAGAGGAAGACCAAAAAGGAGATTTATGGATGCGGTGAAAGAGGACATGAAGTTAGTTGGTGTGAGGGTAGAGGACGCAGAGGATAGGACTAAATGGAGACAGATGATTCGCTGTGGCGACACTGAAGGGAAAAGCCGAAAGAGGAAGAAGAAGAAGAGGAGATTATATCGGTGATGTTGATGTGCCGCATGCATACATTTGTTTACGTTTACCGACTATTTAAAGCCTTCCCGTTCTGCCCCCGGTATCAGGGCAACTGGGCTCGATGAGTTAACATGTGAAAAACCAAAATCCACAAATGACCGCTTATTCATTAGTCACTTTGCTTTTTAGAAAAGATGTGTTTTTTGGGGGGGGGGTGTTGTTATGTGGAAAAAAGAATAAACAAATGATGCACCGTTTTGTGTCCTACACGCCACCAGCCAGAGCCGTCTCTTGCTGTAAAGTTGTGGTCGATCCGGATTGTGTTTTAAACCCTCTTTATATTTTTGTTTTTGCGGTTTGCATTGGCTGCTTGGTGCATGGGCGTGAGTGGGAGATGGAGCAGCACAGAGCAGCATTCACACCACAAGCCATTCTTTGTGAGGTTGGCATTTCTACCCGAGTGAAAACACACGTGCCGCTTGTGCCTTGTGAAGGAAGGTTTTTAAAAGCCTGTGAAACTTGCGTCACATGAAAACGCTTGGCGGGGCTTCCTCTGAAGCTCCGAGTGGAGTCGTGATTTTGGCGCTGCAGGTTGGAGGACCTCGGGCTTTGGCAGCTCACTCTTGTGTAATAACTGGTCCCGCGTAATTGCCTTCTCCTGCGAATTGGAGGAAATGAAGCCTTACAGGCAGAAGAAGCCCTTTGGCAAAGTGGGGAAAGAGAGAGCGTCTTCTGTTTTAGATTTTTCGCTCCTGCTTTACTATAAGACTACCTTTATGAAGGGTTATAAATGAGTTATAGTCAGCTTGCTAAATGGCCTGTGGACAGTTTGACTAATCTGAATTCGTGAATGTTTAATGACAGAGGAAGAGTTAGTTTAAAAGTTGTTAAGTAAGGATTGGCAGGCATGTGAGTGAGTGAACGAATGAACGAGTGAATTGAGAGGCTGAGTGAATAAATGAGTAACTGAGAGTTAATGACAGAGTTAGTTAAAGAGTTGTTAAAGAATGTAAATGAATGAATGGTTGAAAGAATGACAAAAGGGTTAGTAAATGAATGAGAGGGAAAGAGAACATTTATTAATTGATACATGACTAATAAGTATGTAAGTGAACTAATTATTTATAATAATAACAATGCCATGTAATGCATGTAAGCGAGAGAGAGTGAGTGAATGAGAGAGTTCATTAAAGAATTATTAACGGATATGTAAGTAAATGAAAGAGTGAAGTGGAAGAGTGAGTGAATGGTTGAATAGATGCAGGGTGTAAGGAATGAATAAAAGTGAATGAAAGGATTAGAGTTTTTGAAAAATGACTAAAGGATAAGTGAATGAATTAGAGAGTGAATGAATGAATGAGAGGGAAAGAGCCAGTCAATTAAAGAATGTTTGTGACTAATGAGTATTTAAGTGAACTAATGAGTAAACATGGGAGTGAATTAATTATTTACAATAATTAATAACAATTAATTCATACCAGTGAGCGTTAGTTAAAGAAAGTCTAACGCTATGTAATGCATGCAAGTGAATGAGTGAGTGAATAAGTGAATAACTGACAGGAAATGAGGGAGTTTACGTCGTCTCGTCTCTCTATGTATCTGTACAGTATATAGCAGAGATGACAAAGTTGACTTTGACTTGACTTTGACTTTGAGTTAGAGTTGTTAAAGAATGATAAACGGATATGTAAGTGAATGAATGAGTGAAGTAGGAGAGTGAATGAATAATAAATGAATAAGTGAATGACTTGGTTGAAGAGTTGTTGAACGACTAATGTGTATGTAAGTGGATGAAAGAGTGAAGTGGGAGAATGAGTGACCAGCTGAATAGAGGAAGAATATAATGAAGGAACGGGAGTGAATGTGTGAGTGAATTAAAGAGTTAATGACCAATGAGTATATAAGTGAACTAATGAGTAATGTGTGTGAGTTAATTATTTACAATAATAAATGAATATGAGTGAAAGAGTTAGTTAACCTGTTAAGCCCTGAGAAATGTTTTACAGATTTTTGCTCTAAAGAAGATACCCAAAATAAAATGTGTATGTCTCCACAACCACAATGTTTATTTTTATGCTTCTGGTATCATTATAAAGGTAACACTTTCTGCACCACAGCAGAACATGAAAGAAAATCATGTTCACCAAAAAAAAATAAAAATACATTATCTGTGTAATCTGCAGAGTCATATGATATACGGTCTGCATGGTTAGCCACAACAGTGTAGATTCTACAGCCGTATTTCTTCCACAAAGACCTACGCAGTGTTTTCGTTCTTTGTTTATTGATGTGTTTGGTGTTGGAATTGTGTTATATTTACGTGAAATTGGTTGTTTGAGATTTTTAGACGAGGTTCTATCGGTGATGTTGATGTGCCGCATGCATATGTTTGTTTGCGTTTACCGACTATTTAAAGCCTTCCCGTTCTGCTCCCGGTACCGAGGGCGATCGGGCTCAAGCTGTTAAAGAATGTCTAATACTACAGTATGTAATGCATGCAAGTGAATGAGTGAGTGGAGCGGGAGAGTGGATAAAACACATCCAGAGCAAGTGTATGTTTGTTAGAAAGAGTGAATGTGTGAGAGTGAATAAGTGAACGTGAGAGAGAGCAGCAGGAGGCTTTACGATGACGGGGTGTGTGTGTGTATGTGTGTGTGTGTGCAGCTCTTCAGGTGTGTGTGAGAGGCTAGAGATGGTTGGAGGTTTTTCTGCGTTTTGTCAGCGCCTGAACGCACAGCTCCACTTCACACAGTAAGAGTCTTATGTGAAGGTTTTACACAAAACAGGAACACACGCCTCATGAAGTGCCCTTCCTCAGCCTCTTTATGGGCTATTAGTCAGGCAGACGTAGTGCGTTTAGGTGGATAATGTAGGAACAGGCTGTGAATGCCAAGAGCTCTGTGCCATTGTCTTTTTAAATACACCACTCTGCATGACAATAAGCTGCACATATGATGTTTTCCATTATTCGCTTTTCAAATGAAATCCTCGTTCAGACTCCCAACATGAGGCCAGAGACCACAACTAACCCTTAATACCCACTTTGTTCTGCGTTTTCTGCACACCTTTTGGCACATTCAGCTTTTTCCTCATTTTGTCTTCTATACAGGTAAACTCTATAAATAATTATATCTTAAAATTTTCCTAATTCAAGGCAGCACGTTGTCACAGTGGCTAGCGCTGCCGCCTCACAGCGAGAAGGTCCTAGGTTCGATCCCCGGGTCGGCCTTTGGGGCTCTCTGTGTGGAGATTACATGCTCTCCCCGTGTTCGTGTGGGTTTTCTCCGGGTGCCCCGGTTTCCTCCCACAGTCCAAAAGCATGCACTGTAGGTTAACTGGCGATTCTAAATTGACCCCGTAAGGCGTGAAGGTGTGCAGTGTGTTGGCGCCTGCCCAGGGTTGGTCCCCACCTTGCTCCCGTAAGTTCCCAGGATAGGCTCCGGTCCCCCCGCGACCCGGACAGGGATTAAGTTATTCGGATAATGAACGAATGAATGAATGAATGAATGAATGTTCCTAATTTCTCATCCTTCAATGTGCTTGAACTCTCTCAAACATGCAATTTTGTCCCTTCCGCGTCACAATAATTCAATGGACATGCATCTGGAACATCAAGTAAATAGCTGTGCTGAGTAGAACGCTGGATGTTGTTTTTTTATCAGTTTAAGTATGAGTTATGTCTGTAATAAAAAGTAAGATTTGACTGAACTGGAGTTTTGTGAGTAATGGCGTTCCATAACACACTCACCCCTAGAAGAGTCATTGTCATTTAGAAATGAGATTGCATGTAGGTGTGAATCGAGATCACAATTTTTTAAAGATTTATCGTGCAGCCCTTATATATTATAGTATTTTATGTATTTAACATTTAATTTTATGATTTTAGGCTTGTTATTGGTTATTTACACTTATGCGCCTGTTTTTGAATAAAGTCTGAATAAAATGACTGTGATTTTTATAGAATTAAATTTTTCCTTTATTATTTAAGGGCGTGTTAACACCAGGAAAGTCTGTTAGTTCACTTGCTTTGGTCCCAACCAAATAAAATATTGACTTTTTTGCTTTGGTGCAGTTCGCTTTCATATTGTAGGCCATGCAAGTGGACTAGAATTTGTAAACAAAACCACGTGTGTGCTATGGTCGTTCAACCACTAGACAGAAACATGTGGGGCGGGGTAAAGCGGGAAGCCCAAAGTGACTTGGCGACCTACGCGCCGGTGCGCTCTGAACAATCATGGAGATTTTGTGTGGTGTTCTCCTTGTCCTTATAGCGATATGGTTTATACAGTTATATACGTTTGCAGAAATGTCAATTTTACAATATGATGCTAGTAATTTTGCAACAGCGAAGACGTACTGCAAGACGGAGCTCCACGTTAACGACGGGAGCCTGTTAAATCCAAAAACGTATGCTTTTTGCAACTGGGTCGGATTGAGGTTGGGCTGCTTTCACACCTTAAACCAACCGTACCAGAGCTGGTTTGGAACCGAACCGAGACCACCTCTTCAGCTGGGTCTCGGTACGCTGGTTTGGTCGGCACCTGAGTTCAAGTGCTTGTATTCACACCTGCCCAAAAGTTCTGAACCAAGGGAGAAAACGAACTTGGGTTCATTTTAAGCGAACTAAACAAGGCAGGTGTGAATACACCCTTAGATTTAGCGACACAACTTTAAAAAAAAAGACGCAAGTTCGAAGCGGAATAAGGCGAGATATTACTGAAAGTGGAAACGGGGTAAAAAACTGGAGTGGAAAAACTTACATCTCTTTTTATATTTTCATAGCGTCATATTTAATGATGAGTTTAGATGCTGATGCATGAGGATCTCTTCACAAACCAATTTTACATACTGATATGAAAACATATGCAAGATGTCTTTTCCAGCCTGTACATTTACACTATTCTTTTTGTCTTTCTCCCCATCACCCAGCAGATGAGAAGCAATCATCAAGCAGCCAGGGAGAGGTACGTACACATTTATTCATTCATTCGCTCATTATCCAAACGGCTTAATCTCAACAGGGGTCACAGGAGAATGGAGCCTATCCCGGGGAACAAACCTGGGCAGGCGCCAACACACCGCAGGTCACACACACTCACATTTACATCTTATGGGGCCAATTTAAAGTCGCCTATTGACCTATACTGCATGCTTTTGGTCTGTGGGAGGAAACCGGACCACCCGGAGGAAACCCACGCCAAGACGAGGAGAGCATGCAAACTGCACGCAGAAAGGCCCTACGGCCGACCTGGGCTGGAACCCAGGACCCTCTTGCTGTGAGGCGGCAGCGCTAACTACTGTGCCTCCGTGCTGCCCCACATACACATTTACAATATTTAGCAGAAGCGCTTATCCATTTACTAACTTCAGGTTAAAGGGTCTTGCTCAGGTGGTATTGCTGTATGCAGGATTTGAACCAACCTTGGATTTTACACCAACCTCCTGACTCCTCTACACCTGTTAATAAAACGATCCGAACTCTCTTAGATCTTCACCTCACCTTTTAAACCAGCTCACACCATCCCCCCAGCTTTCCATCACAGACACCACAAGTGTATTTCCACACTCAGCTCCACACACACACACCTCCTGTGCGATGTGAAATGGAGGGAGCTCTGATGCTCTCCTCATCGATCGTTGCTGGGTCACGCCTCTTGAAATAGCGTGGACGTGAAAGGTGATAGCGCTCCTGTCTCACGTTGTGCTTTTCCACTGCCCATGCCAGAACCAGTCTGCCCAACTGTCTCCAGCCCAGAGGAAGACGAGCGTCTACACCCCACCCACCATGAGAGGTACACACACACACACACGCAAATTCACTCATACCATCTGTTCCTGCAGTACATAACGCCTATATATTCTGGCTGTAATACTTTATATAGTGCTGTGCCAAAGTCTTGAGCTACCCCCTCATTCCTTTATATTGTTGCTGCCAAAGAGCACACGTCTCCTTGCGGCCAAGAGAAGGAATGGCAGTGTTAATAGGAGTGCCCCCTTGTGGCCAAAATAAGAAACTACCTGACCTGACAAAAAGGGAAAAACAGTGAAAGTGAGTAATTATTTGTCATTGTGAACACACCACAGCACACAGTGCACCTCAACCAAACGTGACCTCTGCATCTGACCCATCCGTGAAGGAGCAGTGGGCAGCTAACAAGCACCCGAGGAGCGGTGCTTGGGGACGGTACCTTGCTCACAAATACAACAGTGGTAACTTTACCGGCACTGGATTCAAACCTGCATCCTTCTAAATACGTGGCGAACACCCTACCATTACGCCACCAACTGCCCCAACAGCGGGTTTACAGGAAAAGCAATTGCCTGTGCAGCCTTAATGAGGTGAAAATTTTAAGCCATCGTGTCTCTACAATAAAAATGTGGAGTTCAGTGCATTTAAGTGGGCTCAGTGGGCAGGGCTTGGGGCTGGTACCATGCCCAGGAGTACCTCAGTGGTACCTTTACCGGTCGGGACTTTGACACATCCACCTTCCAATCACAGGGCTAACAATGAGTGATTATTTGTCATTGTGAGCACGCCACAGCACAACACACAGTGCACCACAACCAAGTGTGACCTCTGCATTTGACCCACCCGTGAAGGAGCAGTGGGCAGCTAACAAGCGCCCGGGGAGCAGTGCTTGGGGACAGTACCCTGCTCATGAGTACCTCAGTGGTAACTTTACCGACCCTGGATTTCAACCTGCGACCTTCTGATCACGGGGCGAACACCCTACCGTTACACCACCAGCAAAACTAGCAAAACATAAAGAAATGAGGTGTGGCTCAAGACTTCCGCATTGTGCATCTTGTGGCCTTTACCACACCTGTTTCCACTCACCACATAATTATCAAACGCTTCCTGATTAGAGTCAGATGCCAGTACAGGAAAAAGGGACCAAACCATGGAGAGTAGAGCTTCTCCAGGGCCGGATTAACATAGTGTGGGGCCCCTGGGCAACTGCATCTTAAGGCCCCCCTGTAGTCCAGGCCACGAGATGCACTGTGGACAAGTTCATTCCGATTGGGGGGAGGGATATGCAATTGTGATTTAAAAAAATGTTTCTTTGTGTGTTCTCTCTTTAGAAAATTATATTTTTAAACAATCAACGTATGATCTGTGTCCATGATTTCCAGTGAATAACATAAAAATTATGAAAAGATATTTAAAGGTCTACTTCCACTAAATGACGGGGCCTACCCATTGGCTGGGGCCCCTGGGCACTTGTCCGATCAGGTCTATGGATCTGCGGTCTTGTGCTTCTCCCAGGGCCCAGAAAACTTATACGGGATCTAACGACATTTACATTCGCTTCATTTGTGTTGAGTTCATGCTGCATACAGTTCATACATGAAGATCTTTTCTCCTGTGCACTGCATTAGACATGTTGTACACTGCATATCACTCATGAAAAAGCTAAATGATCTCTAATACCTAAATACTCACGCTGAAGTGGGTATTCACCATGCCAACTGCACTCACACACAGCACCACATGCCAACATGTGCCACAAACCCTACATCACCTGCAGCCTGCAGACTGGATCTGAATGTCTCTCTTCAAACTTTATCACTTCCATGTTTGGAAATGTTTGTCTGTTCACACTTTTTTGTTGGTTCACTTATCTACTTATTTAGTTTTTTATGTTGTATATTTTGTCATTAAGTTATTATTTGATTTACTGAACTGATCCTCAAAAAGTTTTAAAAAATATTTTTGGCTAAGGCCCTATCCACACGTACGTTGGAATCTTGGATAAATGAAGGCACTCTGAACGTCCTACGCGTTTTTGTTGCGTTTTATAGTTGCGCTTGATTTATTTCAGTGAGGCATTACATTGGCATTTGTTTGATGCTGTTGAACACCAACCGGCAGCACAATTTCTAATTTTGTGAGTTTACCTGTGGCGGCAGTTATCAGGCTGTCCAAAGTGTTTACCTGTGTGCGGAAATACAAAATATATACATGTTTTTATATATATACACACAAATATAAAAGCAGAAATAATAAAACAAGTCTTGTGGCACATAAAGGACAGTCTTTGTGCTGCACGGCTGGTTTAACATCACCCACTGAAGCACATAATAGGAATATTAAACTAACTTAATAGAATATATCCGGTCCGCCAGGACGTCAGCCGAACACCATGTAAACGCAATAGCGACGGGGTTTTTTGCGTTCGTCTGGAAACTGGTGTCAGGAAAACGTTGCATGCAACGTTTATTTGACGCAATCCGAGCACAAAGCCGACTGAACGCAAGTCACGAACGCCTGTGTGGACGCTGTGATTCACTCCAACGAGCAGAAAAACGCTCATCGTTCAGTCCGCGCTCATCTGACGCCATGAACGCCAGAAAAACGCCCGATTCTGACGTCTGTGTGGACTAGGCCATAGTGGTATGGAGAATATTACCAGTGCACAATGGATGTGAGTGAGCGAGCAATTACATTGTGAACACAGCACAGCACACAGTGCATTCAACCCATCTGTGAAGGAGCAGTAGGCAGCTGACATGGGCAGTACCCAAGGAGTAGTACTTGGGGACGGTACCTTGCTCATTCATACCTCAGTGGTACCTTTACCGGTCCGGGATTCGAACATGCGACCTTCCGATCACAAGGCGAACAACTTTACTGTTACGCTACTAACTGCCCCTTCATATGATAAAACCTTGATAAATAACCGATAAATACATAAAAGCTGTGCTACTGTGTGCAGCTAAATTTTTGAATGATGTCCCTTTTTCTTATAATTAGCAATTCCATTTTTATTGTTATTAGTAATTATAATAATTTCTGTCCACCCTCCCACCCTAAAATATGTCTGTGCACAGCACTGCTTTATTGTTTTCTCCTAAAACTGCACTGTCATAACCTCGCACGAGATGGATTTTTTATGTGCCAACTTTTACAGTAAGTCCTTTTCTGAGCCCTCCAGCCTTTTTGCTGTTCCACGCGCCCTGCCTGTCTCCTTACATCAGTCGGACACTTCTCTCTGAGGATAAACTTCCCCTCGGCTCGGCGTAGCTCAACCGGAAGCGCAGACAGTTATGATGTCCGAGTCTCGTTTCGCATCGGTTGCCACGGCGCCGCGTCGGCCATGTCAGTCAAGACTCGCATTGTCACACTATATGAGGACGTGTTTGGATGGAGAGAATTTTCTTAAAAGCTGCGAGGCGGGTGGACAGACAGACGGACGGAGGGAGAGAGAGGTGGGGGTTGGGGGCCATTTCCTGGAATGAACGTGCTAATCCACATTAGCCTGACTTATCGATCGAAGAGTGCAGATGCATCACTCTGGGGCCTTGGCCTAAAATGGACAGGCGAGCTGAGCCGAGCGAAAACTCTCAGTAATAAGGGACGGTCAGCAGCTCTGAGCTCGCTGAAAAGAGCAGCATAGAGTTTGAGCCAAAAGGAAAGTCGTTTGTTGGTTAGTTTGAAGCTCATCTTAAGATCACATCCAAAACGCTTTCTGTTGAGGGACTGTAGCATTCAAGATTAAAAATGCATCAAAGTAGTTAATATATTGGCCACTACTAGGGACGCAGTGTGCCCACAGTTCGGTACGTATCACCGTTTTTGGGCTGCGGTATCGGTTTTGGTAAATTAATTTTATCTTAGCTCTAACATCCAGTAGGTTCTTTGCCTATTCCATTTCTAGTGACGCACAACGTTTTCAGTTTCGTGATCAAGACAAGACCTGATCCCTCTGTATGTGGAAGTATTTGTGAGATATTCCGTGTACAAGAACAGAAGTAAATGCATAAATGACATTTTCACGGAGTAAATGCGTGGTTTGTGAGCGCCATTACTCACTAAAATGCTACAGTTCAGTCAAATCTCCCCCTTTAGTACAGACTACACTCATATTTTAGTTGATAACCAACCACAACAATCAGCGTTCTACTTACAATACAGCCATTTATTGAGATTTCCAGCGTTTATTCCGGAACGAGCGTCCACTGCTTTATTATGACGTGGCTCCAAGTGGCGAGTGGCGGGGATTTTGGGAAATATAGTTTTCTCCTAGAAATGCCGAAAAGCAGCTCATTTTATAGGACAAATTTATAAACAAAATACCGAAAACCATGCACAACAATGTTTATCTATGAAAACTTGAGAACAATTAAGTTTCAGTTTACGATCAAATTTAAAACCGGCTCCAAAATTCAAATTCAACAGTAATTTTCTGTTTTTGCAATTTCAAGTTACAAAGAGTGTGGTACAGCACTAGTTGATCACATTCTCAAAACCTTGAAACATGTTGGGTTTTGCAAATATACTGTAGTGAAATGTGGTGGGCAATATAATAACCTTTGTTGCAAAAGTGAATTGAGTGATTATTTGTTATTGTGAACACAGCATAGCACACAGAGCACCACAACCAAATGTGACCGTGAAGGAGCAGTGGGCAGCTTTTTTAGCAGCACCCGTTGAACAGTGCTTAGGGCTGGTACCTTTATTCACGATTCAAATTGGCGACCTTCCGCTCACAGGAGGAACACCAAAACTGCCCTGCATTTGAGCCATCTGTGAAGGAACAGTGGGCGGCTTTTTTGGCAGCACCCGAGGAGCAGTGCTTGGGAACAGTTCCTTGATTATGAGTATCTCAGCGGTACCTTTACCAGTCTGGGATTTGAATCAGCGCCCTTCCGATCACAAGGCCAACTTCATAACTGTTACACTACCAAATGCAAATTGGTGCATCCATACCATGAAGTGTTGATTTATGTACTCCAGCACCTGTTATGTGAAAGTAAAATGAGTAAATAACCTAATAGAGGACATACGGGGTGATTAGCTGTACTGATCAAAAGATCTTCAAAAAATAACATAATGGCTGATATGATAGTAATGAGTAAAGGACATTAGGCCAAAACAAGTTTGTTGTACATAGTTGGAACACTGCAGCTATTAAACGGAGATTTTAAATAGCTTCATGCTCATTATTTGCAGTATAAAGCTGTCCTGGAATAAGTAAAACTGTGACTGTGGAAACTGTGCAAGTGGAAATGTTGGATTTAGAGGAAGGAGGCCCACAGAAACTGCTTATGTCAAGGGCCTGGAGTTTTGTGCTACACCTCTGATTCTTCTATAGAGTAAAATTACTTATTTATAATGCATGTCAGATTTTGACAGTGAGTGATTGTCATTGTGAACACAGCACAGCACCCAGGGAGCAGTGCTTGGGGACGGTACCTTGTTCATGAGTACCTCAGTGGTAACTTTACTGGTCCTGGATTCGAACTTGCGACCTTTTGATCACAGGGCCAACACCCTACCGTTTCGCCACCAACTGCCCCTAGTAAGACTTTGGCCAGCATGTGTTTCTGGCTTCTCATTTTCAGGCTGACAGCAAGTTCTGCAACTGCAAAAGTAGAGAACTGTTGACCAATATGAGTCTCTACATGAAGTAAAATATGTGACCCTCCACGGCAAAACCAGTCGCTTATCGCAAATTTTCAAAATTTATGTTATGTATTATGAAAGGGCATAAATCAAGCTTCAAAACGATACCTATATGGAATGAATGGGACGACATATGACTGAGATATCAACATTCAAAGGAGTCGGGTTTCTCCTGTCACGCCAAGTGAGAAACGGAGAAATCTGCCTTTGAAGTTGACTATCGCCGTAGCACTCACAGACGCTTGGTGCGGTCGCGGCTACGTTTGTATTTACGGTAGCCTACGCTGCATTCACAGCCACACGGATAGCCTACCTGCGTTAGGTTAACTGAACTCGGGAGACGAAGATGGATTCCGGAGAAATATCTTCACGCTAGTCAACCAGTGGATTTACCGTAAATATTGAAGTAGAGCGGTCAAAACACAAACTTTTAACATTCTGCTGGAATTGAATTCCTCACCTCAAGAAAGTCACATTTTTAGGATGGAAAGGGTAAGTTTTTCAGCCAAATTTATTTACAGCAGTACAGTATAGACCTTCCACTGTTTCAAAACACTAAAAATCCAAAATTTTACCCCACTCTCTGAAACCTCCATTGCGACAAGCGACTGGTTTTGCCGTGGAGGGTCACATATAGGAATGCACGATAATATCAGAATCGTCTGATCATTGTTTTTTGAGGTCATCAGCATTGGACAGATGTTTAGATTTAGAATTCCAGCTGGTATTTGATAACACATTTATTGTATGTCGAAAAGGTGGCGCTTGTGCCAGGCATGTCCAAAGTCTGAGGTGAGATTTTATACAGACCACACCTTCTGTCTTAAAATCTATGGCGTTATTTTGTGACAAAATTCTGAGCACGTTCCACAGCAAAATCCCGTTTTTTTCGCGTTCAACTCTGGCTGCATGTGCGCTTGAAATGCTCCGCCCTCGCTCCGTTTGCTTTCACACACGGTCGACTTGGCGCTGTGTTAGACTTTTCAACTAGCTCTCGTTGGGGGTCACGTCAGTGGATTTTCTCTTTTAATTTTTCCCGTTTTTCACATCTTCCTTTTTCACACCAACCATCTGCATACCGTCTCTCACCACAGCCACAAAACCTTCCTCTTTTGCTCTTGCTCCATCCTCAGCAACCTTCTCCCAAAAACACCAACATCTCTCCTCTACTCACATCCAAATCTCGCCCCTCTGGCTTCTTCTTAACACCGTCCGACCTGATCTGTCCCTGTAAAGGCTACGTTCACATTGTAAGACTAACTGTTCAAGTGAGATTAAGCCATGTGTTGTTTCCTCATCAATTTGTTTTTAATAAAATTGGAAACAAAAATAACTCGTTCTCATTTTGAAAATAAATATTTAAAAAGCATTTCGGTTTTTCGCGATGTTGCGATCACAACTATTAACGCAGATTCAGCCAATCTTGCCAATTCATTACTACAGTGCAATTTTGACCATTCATTGTCGTTTACTGCAAAACGTTGAGCCATACGTCAGCGAAATCACTTCCTTGTTCCGTTTAGAAGACCCAGGAAATGTGTGATAAAAACGCCCCGCATTTACCTTCAAAAATAACAAAATGATTAATGGTTAAAAAAGTAATAGTGGTTTTGTTCCCTTCATTTTAACTCATTGTTAAAGAATCATTATAAAGGGAAACAAAATCAAATTTTTCCACAGCTTAGACTTGCTCTCGCAACTTTATTGCAACAAAACTCCTAAAAACACCGAAACTTTCATCACAAGTTTTTTAGAAAAGCTGCTTCAAAATCAGCCATTTTAGGCAACAATCTCAAAAAAGGCCCGCGAAACCCTAGAAAATTGCTATTGACAATAGCCAATGTGAACGTAGCCTATGTAACCTCCTAATAAGTGAGTGAGTGATTATTTGTCATTGTGAACACAGCACACAGTGCAGCACAACCAAATGTGACCTCTGCATTTGACCCATCCGTGAAGGAGCGTTGGGGAGCTTATATTGGCAGCACCCAGGGAGCAGTGCTTGGGGACGGTACCTTGCTCACAAGTACCTCAGTGGTACCTTTACCGGTCTGGCATTCAAACCTTCCAAACACGAAGCAAACTCCCTAATATTACATAAAGTCTTCTAATCCTGTGTGGCAACTGTGTGTGTGTGTGTGTGTGGACTGAGTGTAGAACTGCAGTTGGTGGTGGAGCAGCACTTTCAGAGACAGGAGCAGTTGGAGGCGGGGCTTTGCGTCAGCCCAGACACGCCCAGTCCAATCCCAGAGCAGCACTATGGCAACGCAGCCCAGTGGGCCAATCGCAACCGGCCAGAGCAGAACGGCAACGAGCCGTATGTCAGTTGCGATGGGCAGGAGGGAGGCAGTGAGGCGGGGGGTAAGTCTAGAGCTCGGCCAATCAGAAACATGCGATTACGATACTCTCAAAAATAAAGGTTTTGGCCTCCAGTTACTACAGAGCACAAAGAATAATGAAGGCAGATAAACAATGCACATATATAAATGAACTATATGAATATAAACACTGGATTAGTTGGGTCTACGTTATTATACACATACGTACAGTGGCTACTCCCTAATGTGTGGGCAGTAAGCTAACCAAAGCCGCAGTGGCAGTAAAGTAGCATTAAGCTGGACGCCGACCGCCATAAAAGATGAATAAGAAGGAGATGAGAACCAGCGCCGTGTCTTGCCGTCACTAAAACTGAAGTAATTGTTTAGAAACACATGAATGAGATTTTTCACGATGTAAACACACGTGCTGTTTGTTGCTGTTTGTTGAAATCTTAACGACTCATTTAAGCACACGATTTTGTAAAATTAATACTAACCAATTTGCCAAACTTACAGTGTGTGTGTAGAGGCCGTACAGACCCAAATGGACGTCCAAAGAACAGACAATGGGAATTTTTCATAATATGAGACCTTTAAAACACAAACTGAATTTGATTGATTTTACTGATAAAAATGAAACTTGAATCTATGTTTTATCCAAAAATTATACACACATAGTCATGTGAGGTTAAATCTCAAGTCCAAGCAGCTGCTGTGTTTGCTGACGAGTCTTTTCTGTGTCTCTGTCTCTTTCTTACTTTATTTTGGCATTACGGTTGCTTTGGAAATTATTTTGGTGATATTTGGTCATCTGTATACAGGGGAGTCGGCAGAAGCTTCAGAGAGTCAGCAGACAAACATGTCCAGTCCCTCTTCCGTCTCACGATAACCCAATTCCCCTGAAACCTCTGAGCTGTATGTCTTCCTTCCTCTCTGTACACTGAGTTCTTCTGAGTTCATTTCTACATAAAACTCTTTCTGTATGCACATATTATACTCTGTACTTTTACTTCAAGCCATACTGCACATGATGCTCAAGTTTTCTGTATCTATTCAGTTTGACGTTTCTAAATATGCTTGTCCATTACTGTAAGCAATGTCCAAAAAATGAATTTGTGGTTTCTTTTCACGTTTCAATAAATGGTGTGTATATCCTTAGAATGAAAACTACCGGCAGCATATTTTCTGGCGCATTCCGGCGGGTTGTAATGATTTCTGCTGTAAAGAACTTTTTACGATTTATTTATGTAACAATGGTGAAGAGAACGAGAAAAAAACGGAATAAAGGTGATTTTTCCAGCTTGAACTGAACAAAACCTTGTGGAATGTGTGGTGCTTTTCTGTTACGCATCGCGAGCTTCAGACTCCAGCAGGTTTTACGCCGTCGTGATTGTCCTCAGGCTGTCCGAGGATGGATAACTCTCAAAACTCTCTAACCTCCCAAAATGTTAGTATTGTGGTTTCTGCTCTTCTTGACTCTTTGTGTCTGTCTTTACTGTGCCTGGAAAACTGCATGGATGTAGAGATTTAATACGTCAGAGTTGATGGCGAATCTCAGGATTCACGCTGCCGTTTACTCTCCCACAGGTAGAGACAACACAGACACACAGAGCTCCGGGCAGGACGAGAATCTTCATCCTCCCAAAATCTGCCAGACTCACCTGGCCACGCTGTCAGAGGAGCCAACCGACGTTCCACCTCGACGCAAAGACACGCCATACCAGCAACCACCATGCTTCCGCCCAGGTACGACCTCGCACTCCTGCTACACCTGCACCCTAAAAACATTAATATCTAGGGTTGGTTTTGGTTCAGTTTTAGCCTGACTAAACTTCATTCAAACATTAAAGTGAAATTGAGTGATTATTTGTTATTTGGCACGGCACAAAGTGCACCACAACCAAATGTGACCAGCATTTGACCCATCCGTAAAGGAGCAGTGGGCAGCCCTATCAGCACCCAAGGAGCAGTGCTTGGTGATGGTACCAAGTACTGCTCAGTGGTACCTTTACCGGTCCGGGATTCGAACTGGTGACCTTCCGATCACGCCATTACGCTTCCAGATGAGTCCAAAAATATTCACGTGGATCACTGATTACTGCATCCCAAGTCTCGGCAAAAACTAATACAGTCCATGCTAATCCAATGGTCCATGCTCACCACATACCCTAAAACTAATATATACCACTCGCTTTTAATTTTATAAATCAAACAATTATTCTCTCTCAGACTTCCGTGAAATAACAAACTTCCACTCGAGCAGCTGCATATGGAAGTCAACTCATCTTTTCCTATTAATTTTTTATTATATTGATGTGAATCACCAACAACCCCAATCCAAGTCTCTCAAACAGAGACTAAGGCCAAGTCCACACGGACGACAGAATCAGGTGTTTTTCTGGCGTTCGGATGGTGTCAAATAAAGACAGCATGCAACGTTTTCCTGGGGCTAATTCCTGCCGAAATCCAGACAAATGCAAAGAAAACGTCTCTATTGCATTTACATGGGGTTCGGTTGACGTCCTGAAGGCCCGAATATATCCCATGATTCCTATATTTAATATTCCTTTTTTGCGCTTCAGTGGGTGATATATATATATTTTTTTATTCTATATTTCGGCACAAAGGTAAACACTGGACAGTCTGATTACTGCCCCCACAGGTAAACACACGAATTTACAAACTGGGCTGCAGATTGGGGTTAAAACAGCATCAAAAACAAATGCCAATGCAGCACCTCGCTAAAGTCAGTCAAGCGCAGCTACAAAATGCAACAAAATGCACAGGGCGCTCAGAGTGCGTTAATTCATCCAAGATTCCAACACCCCTGTAGATAGGAACTAACAACAAAGGGTTCAACATAAATCATGCAAATTCTACACACCAAAACATTACTCAAAAACCCAAAGGATCTCATAAAAGAGCAATGCAGTGCAATGTCCATGGATCTCACCGGCAGGGAGGCCTGTTTCTCCTGGCTGTGGGAACCTTGATTTTTGTGATAAATAAATCCATCTTTTGGAGGCTTCTTAAGTCTTCATCAAGTGGTTTTGGGTTTTGGAACCCTTCTTTCCCATCAACATGGCCAACAAACTTGTTTAATTCTGGTCACCTGACCCCATAACTCCACCTCTCACATGGCCAGGTGAGGTCTTAAAGGGGCCACTACAATTCCTTCAGAGACATTATTTACCCAATGCACACATTCAGTCATTACCTGAACCACTTAATCCCTACCTGGGTCACAGGGAACCCAGGATTACGGGCTGAGACCAACACACCAGAGGGCACACACACTCACATACACAGTTGGGGCCAATTGAGAATAACCAATCAACCTATAGAGCATGCTTTTGGACTGTGGGAGCAAACCTGAGCACCTGGAGAAAACCCACGCCAAAACACCCACAAGTGCACACACATTTCACACAGAAAGACCCAATGGCCGACCCGGGGATCAAACACAGGACCTTCTCACTGACCCGCTGCCTTTCAAGATTTTAACATTTAAACCTTTTTCTATCAGTAAGTTGCTATGCATCAAATTACACATTCCATTCATGCTTTTCTTGTGGCTGTGTCAGGATCATTGAAAATTCCCAGAACAGGCTTAGTGAGTAGATAATTATAAAATGAGAGTATTATATATTTAGATATGAAGAATGCTGAGCAAAAGTCTTGAGCCATCCGCTGTTCCTTTATTTTTGCTAGAAAGTGAGACAATAGATGATGTGATTTACTGTGATTTACATACTTTTAAATACTATTCCTCAAAACTTCAAAAGTGGCTGGCTCTATGAAAAAGTGAAATATGAAAAAATGGGGGAAATTATTAAACAAAGTGCATAAATTCAGCCACATTAATAGGATGGTGAGCAAAACAAGCAAAGCAACACACCACAACCCCAAAAATGTAAGCAAATCACACAAATCCCAAACTAGGCAAGTCTTCTCTCTCACGGTCTGTGTGTTCCAGATCATTCTAACACACAGGGTTAATTCAATATAATTCAGTACAGCGCTCTTTATAACAGACACTGCCACAAAGTGCTTTACATATAATGGCTAGGTTAGAGACCATCATATTTAAACAAATTCAGCAAACATTTAATCAAAGTGAGTGTGAACGCACCACAGTATAGCACACAGTGCACCACAACCAAATGTGACCTCTGCATTTGACCCATCCATGAAGGAGCAGTAGGCAGCTGACGGGCATGCCCGGGGAGCAGTGGCTGGGAGACCTCGGTCATGAGTACCTCAGTGGTAACGTTACTGGTCTAGGATTCGAAGCACTGACCTTCCTATCATAGGGCAAGCTCCCTTAAAGCTGCGCTATCAACTGCCCCAATTTAGCAGACACTCCTATCCACGTCCTAATTTCAGGGACAGTCTCCCTGGAGTACTTTGGGGTTAAGGGCCCTGCCCAGGGACCCAATAACAGAGGTAGGATTCAAACCTACAACCTCTTGGTGCAATTACAAGCCGAATATTCACATGGTTTGCTACACTTTTGAATGTCAAACTAATGTCAGATATTAAACCAACTTTATGACACCAAACAAGATTAGCTCTCCCTTATTTGCTGTGTGTATATTTTTAATCTCTTAGTGATGCTCCGTATGTTCTAGATTTTTGCACAGTATTGGATGTGAAATATTATCTGTATCTTCTCCATACCCTACAATCACAGAAGAAGTGTGTATACGCGTGTGTTGGAGTCAAACCATCTCAAGTGGGGAGAGTAAACAGCTGGAGTGTGGAGCTGTAATACCAGTATGCGTCCAAAAGGGGGCGCCGTTGTGTTAGAGGGTGTAATGAGACACAGCCGCCTTACGCGGCGTTTCCACGGCTACTAACGAGCAGCGGCGGATTAACGCGTTCCAATTCCCATGCTTCATACACCCAAGTCACCCCACGAAACTTCACTTAATTTAGAGCATATTTCGATATTTTTCCCGTTTGTTTTTCTGTCTGCATAGCTGTCCACTTGTTAGCTTTTTAACTATATAATTTAAAAATATATATTTTCTCTCACACTTCTATGAAATAACAAGAATCTACGTGAGCATGGAAGTCGATAGGAGGAGAAGTGTCACCATTTTTCTTCAAGTTACTTTACTTAATAATAAACCGTGATTTCGTCAAAACAACTCTGGATCTCTGTGAGGAAAATAACTCACAACGAGAAGGAGATGGAAAAAATGTTGATGCCTGTCCTCAGCCGACTTCCACACTACTGATTTACATGGATGCCGCATTTATAAATGCTCAAATTTGGTGAAAGTCATCAATAATTACCTTCGTATTTGGCTCCATCACAATTCCAATGTGACATTATGATGATTGAAAGAAATTTTCTGTCAGTTTTCTGCGAAATGTGCACTTGTTCCATCCTGCTGTTCCTCTCGTACTAACCACGTTGACTACCGTTTTGGAATGCAACTTAAAATGGCGGATTATGACGAACAGAACTTTAACCAGCTTTAGCAAGTCATTATCCCGTCAGGTTTTCATTTTACCTGTTAAATTAATCACTTGTGAAGCATTAACACATATTTCAAAACTCTGGTCACGTCTTTGACTTGATGAACTTAATGACTTACTCTTAAGACACAGATTTCAGTACTGTGAAATGTTAAGCCTGCAAACACATTTTCTCATTCAACAATAAAAAAATAAAATAAAATACATTATTATTAGCCATAAATCACTATTAGATGCAAAGTCCTGTTGATTACGTTAATCCAATCCCATCCCACCCAGTCCTGAAGTGATACATTCCGTTTCTGCCAGCGTGGTAAAAAATAGTTATAATTTAAGTCAAAATAATGACTTAATATCTCAAAATTTCGACTTAATTATCTAAGTTATTATTTTGCCACAAGTTGTCCATTGTCAGCCACTAGTGGCAAATTTATGGCAATGTTCTGGCAACAATAACAAATTAGCACTAGTGGCAAACGTATTTGCCATAACAATTTGCCAGTAATGGCAAACTTGTAGTGAATTTTTGGTGACAAATTTTCCAGGTGCATAGGTTTTCCACAAAGTTTGACACAAACCTAATTTGCAAGTGAAAATGTGGTTTTGCTGCAAATTTGTGGCAATATTGCCAAAGGCTAACGGCAAATGTATGCCAGAAGCCAAACATTTTTGTATGATTTTTGTACTAAAACTCACGTCTAATGCTTCTCATTTTCCATTACCCTTTTCCGTTAATTTCATCAAGTCAAAGCCCTGAGCAGGATTCACAGCAGATTAGGGTTAATAATTGGCTCACCTGGCTATTTGAACAGGGAGATTTTTTTAAAATGAGAGGTTTTTCACATCTCAGTCATTTAAAGAAGAAACTAGATAAAGTATAAACATTTAACACTGCAGCAATGTCGAAATATGAAATTGCTGCAGTGTTAGATGTTTCTACTTGTAAATGTCTTTACAACTGCAAATGTCTCAAATTTCATATGTATAAATATGAAGTATGAAATATGGGACATTTGCGGTTGTAAAGAAATTAAAGAGGTTTAGTTTGGGATTGTAGATACACAGTCAGGCCCCATTATCTCACAATAATCATGCTTGGACCAACCCTTCTAAAACCCATCTTATTTCCCTTTTCAGGAGTGAAGTTGATGGACTCTTCCTCAGCTGTTCGAGAGGACGAGGAGAACTGCGGTGAGACTCACACAGAGTAAAACTAAACTCTTCTGATGAATTCACCAGTATTCAAGGTTGAAAATGTTTTGAGCCAAAATGTCACCTGTTTTTAACATTTTGTCTTTATTTTGTCACACAAGGTTTCCACAGTGTGTGAAAGTTCTACCTTTTTTTTCTTTGGTTATTACTTTGGTATAGTCTTTTATTTGCATTATCTTATACATCTGATTTCTTATTTTTTATCTCATAAATTCTGTTGTCAGTATTCATTTATACTGTTAATTGAGAGTAAACAATGGTTTGCAGTTGCTAGCTCATTAAGCAATATACTTGAGACGACTTAGATGAACGACTTCACAGATAAACTGAACTCTTTTCTAGGGGGCCAACTTATGGTTATTTTTGTCAAAACTCTGGTAAATACAGTATTTTTGTAGTATTTTGTATCCTGCTGATCTCACTTCCCTCCTTTCTCTCTTACATGGTGTTAATGCCTAATACATTTTCACTATTAGAAATCTATATTACATAAATCTATTATTTCTAATAGTTATTTCTGGAATCTTATCCTTTCGCAAGTGGTGCATAATGACAACCATATAGTATTTATTACTTCTCATTGATCCTGTTAGACAATAAAATTGAACTGCAATAGAAACCATTGATGGGGGACTTACAGGTAAAATACATTTAAACTGGAACAAACAACTGACATTTTTGTAATGCAATCAAAAGGAAAATACCATCCGATACTTGTGTTACTATGGAAACGGTACAATATGTTTCTGATTTTTCTTTCACATGATTTGTTCAAATCTGATTTGGAATGTAGGCTGACTGAACTGAATTAGGAGGAGATGAACCGTTGCTATCCTTGTTGAGTTGCAGAATGTTGCTTTTCATGAAATCTAATTGAAAGGGCATGACATTAATTTGGATTAATTTTCAATTAGATTTTTTAATTGATTTTAAATAAATGTTGTGCTTTGAAGTGAGCGTTAAGCACTGATATGAAAAAAATGCCATTTTGACTCTCAGTCTTATGGTGACAGTGTGATGACAAATCATCTCTACTTTTTAAGCTAATTAGTGGGGGTTGAATTCTTGTATTTTAAGCCTTTTTATTTGTTAAAGTGAAAATAAACTTAGCTGTGCTGCATTCTCTACATCAGCAGTTTTAAAGGTCGTCTGTGTGTTTTTTTGCATGTATGTTGAACATATTCTTCGCAGTGTTGCCCAAAAATTATTTGTTGCCCCAATGAATTACATAATACTAGATAGTATACAGTACATTGAAAAAGTCTTACGCCACTCCTCATTTCTCTATATTTTGCTATGTGATTTACTGCATATGCAAACATACGTGTGAATACTATTCCTTAAGCCTACGTTACAAACACTAGAATGGCCATATGAAGAAATGAGGGCTGGTTCAAGACTTCTGCACAGTACTGTATCTCACAACAACCCATAGCAATCGTTCAGACCAAGTTAAAAATATTGTTTAATGATTCATAAAGTAGTAATGTAATCTGCACAATAGATAATAGCTGCTAATATACACTTGGTCAATGTTGTAAAAGCCCTATTGTGAATTACACAGCTTAAAACCTTTGCTATAATCAAGTCTTTACTGCATTCCCTGCCTAAACTACAATTATTTGCAACATTTATGTTGCACATAAATATATACACATGCAACTCACTCATAAAAAATAAACGTATCAGACTTTATCTCCTCAAAGTGTATTTTCAAAAACCTGAAATTAGAGCAGAACAGAAAACATTTGGTCTGGATGAAGACAAAGTTGAACAAGTCTGCAATTTTGTCCTTCTTTCTGCCTGCAGTGTGACACGGTGTCCATGGCAACAAGTGCCCAATGATATGAAAAAGAAGCTTTAAAAGTTTTAAAGGGGGAGCGGAACAATCTTTAATAAATAACCATACAAATGACTGAAGAATAAAAACCAAAGCCCATTTACAAAAAATTGATTGAAAATCAAATCGAAGGGAGTGGGGGGTGAAGAGGCAGCGTTGCACTTTGGAGGCTCAGCGTCTCACTCCCTGCCTCCCTTCCTCCCTCCCTCGCTCCCTCCCTCCCTCCCTCCCTCCACATCCTGCAAAATAAAACATCTATGACGATGCTGGCTGGCTGTCATGGGCACATCAAAAACCTCAGTGCCAAAGTTACAAATCCGCTACAAATCATTCATTCATTCCTGTTTCAAATTAAAACCAAAAATCATCACCCAAAACATTTTCTTTTTCCGTATTCATTTCCAAAACCAAAATGGCAAAAAAAAAAAGAAAAATGAGTTATTTCCTGATTCCAGTTATTTTCATATTATTTCCCATTTTGTGCTCCAATAAAAAATACAGACAATAGAAAATACACACATTTTGTTTTTTCACTGTGCAAGTTGCATGAGTGTCTGTTACATGTTGTTGTTGATAGATAGATATATAGATAGATAGATTAATTTTTAACTTTTATTAATTATTAATTTTTAATCTTGTTTTTAATGTTATTTTAAATGGGTTTGAGAAAATGTTTTGGGCTTTTGTTTTGTTTTTATTTTGAGCGCAAAGTTGAAAATTTGAAAACAACTCTTTTTGTTGTCGCTTTGTTTTCAAAAATAAATAGTGAAAAATATGTGGGTTTAATTTTGGTTTTTAAACCCAATACGGAATACGTTTTTTTTCTTTCTGGTTTTGGTTTTAATGTGAAAAAGGATCGGACGAATGCTGGACGGATTGTTGCAGTAGCGTTACGGTACAGTGGGCACAGTGCTATGTACACGGGCGGCGGCGCCTCCTGGTCTCTACGAGGTCAGGCCGTCTTTCCATTCCAAGGCAGCAAGCGGGAGGCGTCGGGGCTATGGGCAGGGCTGTGGTCCGGCTCCGCCCCTGGCGAGGGGGTGTTGTGCTCTAGAGAGTCCTGGGAGGAGTGAAGCGAGTCCGAGTGGTTGAGTTCACTGAGGGATTTTGGCTCGGCTCGAGGCGGACTGCCCGGAGACAACGTGAGCTCGGCTCTGAGGGACAATTCCTCACAGCGCTTCTCTCTCTCTTTACTGGCCAGTTCTGAAAAACGAGAGAGAGAGAGAATTTAGATTTTACATTATAAGACATACTCACTAACAAAAACCCATGTGAGTGAACTAAGAGAGAGAGAGAGAGAGACAGAGTTTGGAAAAAAAGAGAGTGAGAAAGAAACGAAGGGAGAAAACAAGTGAGAAAGAGACAAAAAAGAAGAGCGAGGGAAAGTGAGAGAGAAAAAGGGAGTGAGAGAGTTAAAGAGAGAGCAAGTTAAAGAGAGAGAGAAGAAATACAGAGAAAGAGCAAGAGAAAGAAAGAGGAAAAAGGGGGAGGGAGGAAGAGAGAGTGAAATAGAGAGCAAGTTAAAAAGTGGGAAAGGAGGGGAGAGAAAAAGAGAGAGAGAGGGAGAGAGTAAAAGGGAGTGTGTGAGAGAGAATAAAAGAGTGAATAAAAGACAGAAAAGAGTGAGAGAGGAAAAGAGAGAGAGCAAGTTAAAAAGAGAGAGAAAGAAAGAGAGAGAGAGGAAGACAGAATGAAAGAGTGATGAAGGGCGAATGTGATGTTGACTCACCTTGTACAGACAGTTCCTTCCAGCGCTCCTTGTTGCTCTGTATGACCTCAGCCAGCGAGTGTCGAACCCGTTTCAGGTCGATGCCGGCCAGCGAGTAGTCGGTCGTGGGTCCGTGTTCGGTGCCCAAGTCTCTTTCGCTGTGTCTCTGCACCGACTCAACCACGGCGGCCGAACCACGACCAGACAAACTAACACACAGCAAAACACACACACACACGTATTTACTAGAGATGGTGAAATAAATCACATGATTGATGCGTCGCGATGCAGACCTGGACAATTCTGCATCGATGCAGTGGCAGACCATAAAACGTTTTCAGCTGGTGGTTTGTGGCCCCCTGGAGGTTCGTGTAAGCATTGCAGGTGGTCTGTGACATTCAATCCAGTTTCACTAGTGAAATCACTTTTTATTTATTTTTCTAAACATTTGAAAATGATTTGGGCGTTTTTATGAACAATGAATTTAATGCAAATATTTAAAAATAACAGAAGTACAATGTGAAGTAATGTCGAAAAATTGATGGGATGCATCGTGATATTGCATCAAAGCGTTGAGATGATAATTGTAACTGAATCGAATCGTGAGACTAGTGAAGGTTCACACCTCTAATCTATAGTGCATGCTTTTGTACTGTGGGGGGAGACTCCACAGTCGTATGGCCAACCTGGGGCTCGAACCCAGGACCTTCTGGCTGTGATGCGACAGTGCTAACCACCTCGCCATCAAGCCGCCCCTGGACAGCTTTATATAAAATCTATAACATCCAAGAGAAAGATCTAATAGCTGCAGTTCAGAAAAATAATGTAAATAATGTCAATAATGTCAAAAACAAGAAACAGTGACATTAACCGCCCCCTCCTGAACGTTATAGGTAGCATCGCATAAATAAAGCTGTAAAAAGTATTTTTTTGTAAGTGGTGAAAATATTTTGAAGATTTTTTCTATCCACTGTACGTTTATGTAGAGTATCTCTTCTGTGATATCTCAGTCTGTTAGTCAGTTTTTCAGCTGCTGTACTATTCACATTCATTGTTTTCCAGAAACAAAAGATTTTAAATGCTCTCTCAAAAGTTTGTGATAAATACATGTAAATAAAGTGACATGTACCTGGACCTGCGCACGCCCGAGCTGCCCGATTTTAACGCTTCCTCTATGAGAGGCGTTATGATCTTCTCTGTGGTGTCCACAAGCACAGAGAACGTGGGCTCCACGATGAAGTCAATGAAGCCTGGAAATGAAAGAGACCACGGGGAAGAAAATTAACAACACTAGATTTAAGTACACGAGGTAAAGTCAAACACGTTTACCCAACCCAGGTTTTTACCACTTTTACACTGACTCCTGTATATTTTAAAAATGTTTGTTAATCATTGGAAAGTTACTAATAAAGCTCCTTAAATGGCAACCATGCCGAACATGTATTGGTTTAGTGAAGAATACTGAGTGTATTTGTCGTAAATATTAAGTCAGTAACATGAAAAAGTAGAAAATCTCAGTGTGTGTAAAAGTTTTTGAGTGATAGCGTACAAGAGTGAAGAAAATATTAACACAGCCTCATGATGGCAGTAGAGAGCAAAGAAGAAGCTTAGGAAGGTGTGTGTGTGAGAGAGACAGAGAGAGAGAGAGAGAGAGATAAAGAGAGAGAGAGTGATAAAGAGAGAGATAAAGAGAGAGAGAGAGATAAAGAGAGAGAGAGGGATAAAGAGAGAGAGAGATAGATAAAGAGAGAGAGAGAGAGAAAGAGAGAGAGAGAGAGAAAGAGAGAGTGATAAAGAGAGAGACAGAGAGAGAGAGATAAAGAGAGAGACAGAGAGAGAGAGAGTGATAGAGAGAGAGAGATAAAGAGAGAGAGGGTGATATATATATATATATATAGAGAGAGAGAGAGAGAGAGAGAGAGAGAGAGTGATAGAGAGTGATAGAGAGAGATAGAGAGAGAGAGAAAGAGAGAGAGAGAGACAGAGAGAGATAAAGAGAGACAGTGATGGAGAGAGAGAGAGACAGAGAGAGAGAGAGAGAGAGAGAGAGAGAGCGAGAGAGAGAGAGAGAGAGAGAGAGAGAGAGAGAGAGAGGGGAGAGTGGATAGAGAGAGAGAAAGGAGAGAGAGATAGAGAGAGAGAGAGAGAGAGAGAGAGAGAGCAGAGAGAGAGAGAGAGAGAGAGAGAGAGAGAGAGAGAGAGAGAGAGACAAAGAGAGAGAGAGAGAGAGAGAGGGAGAGGATAGAGAGAGAGAGGGAGAGAGAGATAAAGAGAGAGAGAGAGAGAGAGAGAGAGAGAGAGAGAGAGTGATAGAGAGAGAGAGTGAGAGACTGAGAGAGAGAGTGAGAGTGATAGAGAGAGAGAGACTCACCTATCTGAGACTGTGCGATCATAGTGGCCTTGCGGTCGCAGAGTGGAGAAAACGGCAGCCCTAATTCTGCCTCTTTATCACCCTGCAACAAAACACAAACATTTACACACATTTACACACACACAAATATTTACACACATTTACACACACACACACACACAACTATCTTTGTAGGGACATTCCATAGACTCCCATAATGACGAGATGTATATAATTCTACAGCTAACCCTAATCCTAATCCTAACCTTAACCTCAGTAACCAAAAGCACATCTTTTACCTCTTTTAGTTTCTCAAATAAAACAAGCACATTTTCTATAAAGTCATTTTTCCTCATGGGGACCTCTTAAATGTCCCCACAAAACCCAAAAAAACAGATAAAAGTGATTTTAGGGGACAAAAAGGCCCAAAAAGGTCCCCACAATCCATAAAAACATGGAACACACACACATACACTATTTGTTTGCTTTTTTATCCACTGCAGGATAGAGCTGGGCAATTCATGACTCACCCGAGTTAATCACCCAGATCTATTAAATACTCACGAGTCACCAATCTGAGGTCTCCATTAACCCAACTCCATCGAGTCCTAACTACACCATGACCAAAATATAAACCCCATCACATACAACACACCTCTTATAATCATTTCAAACTCATCACAAGATCAATGCAGTCATAGTAGCAAGTATAGCTGCTAAAAATCTCATAACTTACACTATGTTTGCAGCACCACACTCAAATGAGGGATCATAACTTCCTACAGAGTTGAATCCTCTTTGTAGACGACGGGACTCGCGTCAGTCTAATCAGTAGCGCGGCGCGAAGCTCACGTTCATGAGTGAATTTGTCTGTCTAGAGCCGGAAACATACAGTCGACTCTGAATCGCGGGTTAGCTCTTGTCACTGTCATGAGGGAATCCGCTGGTTCACTTCCTACAGCGGGAAACATGCAGCTGAATCTGGGGTGCGTTGGGATTGGGGTGCGAAGGTTTGTGAATGTACTGAGCCAGACACAATGCATGATTCAAAACACACACACACATAAGACTGTCAGCGTATGTAACTAGGGTCTATGTCTGAGAAGTGAGTGATTATTTCTCATTGTGAACACAGCACAGCACACACTGCAACTACCTGTGACCTCTGCATTTGACCCATCCGTCAAGCAGCACTGGGTAGCTTTTTTTTTAGGCAGCATCTGTGGAGCTGTACCTTGCTCATGAGTACCTCAGTGGTACCCTTAACCATCTGGGATTCGACCCAGCAACCTTCTGATCACGGAGCAAACACCTTAACCGTTACATTACCAACTGCCTTTAGGAGTCAATGGAAGCACACCACAAAAATTGTAATGCAAGTGTGTGTGTGGGTGTGAGTGTGTGTGTGTGTGTGTTGGTGTGGTGGGTGTGTGTACCTGTCTGAAGAACTCCTCCATGAGGGCCTGTGTCCAGCGGTAGTGCAGGTTCCAGCCTTTAGCCGGGTGGCTGATATCCGCGGCGTGCAGCATCAGAGACAGAGCTTTAGCCTTGTCTATCCTGTTAGTCGCACACAATTACAAAGTTAGTGTCGCACACACACACCACACACACACACCACACACGGCTTGCCACTACATCAGTGTAGAATCGTCCATGTCTATATCGTGATGCTTCGATTATGTATTTAATTTCAACGCCTCTAGTGTGTGTGTGTGTGTGTGTGTGTTCATCTCACCCCTCTGGCTGCTGTAGTGAGTTCCTCATGGTTTTAATCTGCTGGAAATGGCAGGACATGTCTGTGCTCATCACCATCTCTATCACCAGGGTGCGCAGTTCTCTGGAGACAAAGAATAACACTTAAAACTTATAACACACACACACACAAAACTCCCACATATCACACACATGAAAGAAACTCACACAGCAGGACTCTTCTCACAACAGATCTTTCATACTCACAGGAACTCAATGTCAAGTGACATTTGGCCACATAATCGCTCTCGCACACACACACAAACAGTTTTACCTCCAGTCGTCTTTGGACAGATTGACCAGTATGTTCATCTCGTCCTCCTGCATCAGCCTGTAGGCGGCGCTCACGTGATGGTTCTCTAAAACCGAGCGATCGTTATAGAGAATCGCCACTTCCGACCTACACACACACACCGAAAGTTACACAGAACACACACTCATGAGGACAAGATTTCCCACTGTTTCCACTGTTTCCACTGTTGCCGTTCAATATTTAGATTTTGTTACTCGGTTGTGTGTTTATAGCGTCAGCAGCATCTCATTGGCTGGGATTGCTTCTGCACATGCTCTGAAAAAGCAATCCGGCCAATGACAGGGCTGCACCGCTTAAATGCTTGGACAGAGAAACTACACACATTTTAGACGTCTCACAGTTCAGGTTAACATTTTAGTTCCGTCTTGTCCAGTTAATCAAAACAAATTTACATTTCTTCACAGATTCATTTTCAAAGATCTAGTTTTTAGTGCATCATCTTGTTTTGGTCACGGAAAAAAGTCTGACTTAAGGGTTTTAGTCGTTGACAAATTTAATTAAAAAATATAACTCTTCTAAAAATAAGCACTAAAACCTGGAGAATTAACTAGAGTAGCAACCCTTCTGACATGTTTTCTTTTTTCTTGACTATTTGTAGTAACTTATTAGTTATGAAGCTACTTTTGAAACACCACAACTTTTCCAGTATTTTTTTTTATACAAATAGTGATGTAGAATATGTGAAAAAACATGTGTTAGGAATATCTTGGCCTTTTAATATCTCTATTAACATCATGTTTCAAGTTTTAAAATTAAAATGTTTTTAAGGAGTATCCTATAGCACTACAGTTGGGATCAGATAACCGAGACAGATAAAAGACTAGAGTGTGTCGAGACCAAGACAAGACCAAGACTCTGAAGGGCTGAGACAGAGTCGAGACCGAGAATGAGACTGGACCAATGCACGTTTTACACCACATGACAAATAAGTGGAAGATCACTAAAGATGTTTATTCAATATTTCTGAGGAAATCACTTCACTGGAAGGAGTTATCCAAACTGATCACATCATGTGTTAAACTCAACAAACTACAGTGAACACTCCTCAAGACCAAACTCACTGTTTTATTGGCTTGCAGAGTTGTTATTACGCAGAGACATGGCTTAGTGCTGTGAAGAACAATACTGATTACTCTCTAAAATTATAAAATGGAAAATAATATTTTCTGATCAATTGAAAATGAAGAAATGCTAAAGTTTTGGGTAATTTTGTGCCGATTTGGACTCATTTTGGTCTTTAAAACGAGCTGCTTTTGGCCTTTCTGGAAGAGAATGACATTTTGTGCATGATGGCGTTCCATATGAGAGTCACCAGCATTAATGTGTGTGTTTACATCGCGAATAATGTAACTAATGCCTTTTTACCCAATTACGTGCAGAGAATTACTCATAAATAATTTCACATACAGAGGAATTACTATAATGACCGGTAAGTTGAACGTCTTGTGATTCTGACGGTAAGTGTGTGGTTTCTGTAAGTTATAGGGACTCTGAGTTATTAAAACACTAATTAATAAACAACGTAAAACGCCAGCGTCGCTCTCAAAGAGTTTTAAGAGAAATATTCTCAGAGTTGTGGTCTCGGCTGGTCTCCAAATAAAATCCTGAGTCCTCTTTGTCCGAGTCCATGACAAGTCTGAGTGCAAATCCGAGACAAGACCAGACTCGAGTTCTACAAAACTATATAGCACAGATATTAAGTATTACTGAATGAAACATCTACGATGTAGTTAGCTACTTTTACTTTTTCTAGCATGTAGTATAGCTAACGTTAAAACAGGAGCTTGTAATGTCACTTATATACTCTTAATTCAAAGCAGTTTGTAGCTTGAAAAGTTAGCGTTTTAAAAGTAGCTAACACAGGAATATAACTTAGTAAATTTACAGTTCATCTGAGGTTTTGTGGAAACGTTTTCCACAAAAGCACTTGCTCAGCACTACTGATTAATGCTAAACACTTCATTTTAGTATGTGAGATTGAGATGTGTAATGATTAAGCTTTAAATGAACTACAAACATTAAAAAACGTTATTAAAGACAGACTGTAGAGAAGTAAAAATACTTGAGTACTGTACAGTGTTGGGAAGAAGCTAAAAGTAGCGACACTACTAATTTCAGTAGCTTATCAGGCGTGAAACTACTTTTAAAACAATCTATCTTTTGCGGTAACTAACAATTTTAAATAGCTTGTCACATTTTAGTCATTTCTATCCTTCACCGTTTTAGTCGATGAAAAGTATTTACATTTTAGTCAACGTTACTGTCACTATTTCTAACGTTAAAAACTAAGCCCTGCATGATTCACTTACACTTTAAAGCTAAAGTTAGCTAGCTTTAGCCAATGTTAGCCTGGCTAATACAAGCTTTTGTTTGAGTATGAGGGGAAAACAAAGTGCGTGTACATAACACAAGACTGTCCCAACATTCACTCATCTGAACACACACCTCACACTGATGTTAATTATGGAGATTTAGTCTTTATCTTTGGTCAAATAATTTTGTCACCAATATTAGTCCCGTCTCATCCCGTTAACCGAAAAGAGGTTACACTTCCTCAAGTCTCTGAAACAGGTTGCTGAGTCAGACTGACAGATCGGATGGCATTTTTGGGAATCTACCTGGTCTGGATGTGGAAGTTGTTGGTGGTGCCAGTGTGTTCAAAGTCATGGATAGCAGCAGCAAACACCATGGCCAAAATTTCCAGTTCGGTGAGCCAGTGCTATGAGACGACAGACAAAAAAGTCATCTTAGTTATGGGGCAAAAAGCTTTTCAAACTTGTTAAAATGTTAAAATGCTGTCAAGTGTCACACTCTCACTTACACAACGATGGGTAACTAGTGCATTGAATCCCAATACAAGATCGTTTGCTGATATGAAACACGACTACAGCGTGGTGTAAATGGAGTTGAGTGGAAAAACATTACATCCATGGCAAAACCAGTCGCTTGTCGCAACGGAGGTTTCCGAGAAAAACGACCGCTTATGTTGCGTGGGGTAAAATTTTGGATTTTTTGTTTTTAGTGTTTTGAAACAGTGGAAGGTCTATACTGTACTGTTGTGAATAAATTTCGCTGAAAAACTTACCCTTTCCATCCTAAAAACGTGACTTTCTTGAGGTAAGGAATTCAATTCCAGCAGAATGTTAAAAGTTTGTGTTTTGACCGCTCTACTTCAATATTTACGGTAAATCCACTGGTTGACTAGCGTGAAGATATTTCTCCGGAATCCATCTTCGTCTCCCGAGTTCAGTTAACCTAACGCAGGTAGGCTATCCGTGTGGCTGTGAATGCAGCGTAGGCTACCGTAAATACAAACGTAGCCCCGACCGCACCAAGCGTCTGTGAGTGCTACGGCGATAGTCAACTTCAAAGGCAGATTTCTCCGTTTCTCACTTGGCGTGACAGGAGAAACCCGACTCCTTTGAATGTTGATATCTCAGTCATATGTCGTCCCATTCATTCCATATAGGTATCGTTTTGAAGCTTGATTTATGCCCTTTCATGAAAACATAACTCAATTTTGAAAATTTGCACAAGCGACTGGTTTTGCCGTGAGGGGTCACATATATAGACAATATTGAAACAGTCTATTAAAAGTATTTTGAAATTGTCTTTTGACCAAGTTAAATAATGTCAAGTTGTTTTTTTGTTATTATTACTGGATATTTTGACAGTGGAATGTTTAACTGCTGAATTGGATGTTAGTATGCACTACAAGGAGATTCATAATTTCTCACCATAATGCCAGTGTGGAGCATCAGGTAGTGTGCGGTCTGTGTGACGTCTGCTGCGTGGATCAGGTTGTGGTAGGGGTTCTTGTGTTTGCTGTAACCCACCTCCAGAGCCTCTACAAACGCCACCAGAGACGACACTGGTATCTGTAATGGACAAAAAACAGTTTTATTAAAAAGAGATGTTATTATAGTGAATTTTAGTGAGTGAGTATTTGTCACTGTGAACACAGCACAGAACACAGTGCACCGCATCCAGATGTGACCTCTGCGTTTGACCCATCTGTGAAGGACGACATTGTTTTGACAACAACCGCTGAGTGTAGCGGTTAGGGTAATTGGTACCGTGATTGAAGGGTTAAGGTACCACTAAGATGCTCAAGAGCAAGGTACCGTACCCAAGCACTGTTCCCCGGTCGCTGCCAAAAAAGCTGCCCACTGCTCCTTCACGGATGGGTCAAATGCAGAGGTCGCATTTCGTTGTGATGCGCTGTGACAAAGAAGCATTCTCTTCATTTATGCTAACCTTGCTGTCCAGCTTCTAGACAGTGATTAGACAAAGACGGGAACACGGAGGAAACCAATTTACAACATCCATACTAAAAATGAAAACTTATAAATTTGCTTTTAAAAAGAGTGTAAAAATAGATGAGCTCAGAAGAGAGTTAGATCTGTACAAAAAGCAGAATAAAGAGTGGAATCTGAGGTAGCATGTGAAAACGTTGGCATGAGGTGAGAACGTACAGGGCTCAAAATTAATGTTTGGTTCTGACCAGAATGAAAGAGACGTCGGACAGGAACTGGGGAGAGGAAATGAGTGTGTGTGAGTGTGTGTGAGTGTGTGTATGAGTCTCACACACCCTGAAGCGGTTGATCAGGTCGTATCTGGTGAGCAGCTCATACACCAGGAACTTGAGAGCGTGCTCGCTGCTCGCCTCGTGAAGCGTGAAAACGTCAAAGGACCACTTATCAACATCCTGCAATGACAACAGAGACTGGATTGAACACACTGTACAGTATTAAACACAAAATCCCGAGACATTCCTAATAAATCCCTCCTTTAATTCAACCCCAAACCTGAGCCATGTTTGGATGCAGCGATATGAGAGGGTAAATGTCGGTTTGACGTCCGTATGAGACTCGAATCCCAGGGTTCAACCCCATTTTTCCGGTTTTAACCCGGGGGCAATGGTCTAAGAGACTGAAACCCTGTTTTGCTGATCCTAAGACTGGGAGTTTGAATCTCAGGAACCATCGTTGGGCCCCTGAGCAAGACCCTTAACCCGTAGTTGTCTACATTTAAAGCATTTAGCAGAACCTACTTCCAGAGTGACTTCCATTTCCTAATTACATGGTGGTAGTGTTGGTGGTAGAACTTGCCATCTCTTGCACTCACCACATTTTTAGCATGAATATCTGTACTTGCTACTCACATTTTCCATGCATTTTACCTATTCTGTATTATTAATGCAACACTCAGGATTAGAGAGTCTAAATACTGTCAATATAATGTCGCTCTGAATAAGAACATCTGCAAAAATAAAAATATATGTTCATTTTTATATGATTTCTGTTTGGGAAGAACAGGTTTTTTCTGCATAGAGTGTGGAGAGATAAGATTTATACCTTCAGAGCAAGAATCACAGCTGGAGGATACGTCAGTCCGGCCATGTTGGACGTCCTTCTGTACATTCTGTTACACACAAACACAGACACAAAATCAACTGGAGCCTATCATTACTATGACAACGAGACAATGAGAATTGTTCGTCGAGGACTAATGCACAGAGAATGTTACTTTTCTTATTAAAACCATTGAAAATGCACATTAGACATGTTATGAAATATATAAACTTCAAAAGGAAATAAGATGCTGCACTGTAATACAGACTAAGGGTGGACTGATTATCATGGGCCGATATTAGGCATTTTGCCGATTATCTGTATCAGTGTTTGATTTTAAGCATCACCGATATTAAGTAATTACACGGTGCGCTACTGTGGCTCCACTGCTGCCTCTTCTCTCTGGATCCTTTGCTCTCGACTTGCTGATTTATTTAGGGCCTGTTTACACGTATGTGGGTATTTTTATAAACACATTTTTTATATGTTTATTTTTTTTATTGCGTTTACACAAAATCTCCGTACACACTAGAACACAAAATGATCCCAAACTCGAATGTTTACCGCTAGTCTGCGTCATGTTTTTTGCGTCATGTCTAGCGTAGATCACGATACAGTAGCCCTCTTCATGGTCACTTGTGGTATGTAAGGTATTTAAGGCACGCACACAATACAACTAAACACGTCATCCATGGACGTCGGCAGGTCTATTTTGAGGGAGATTTAGTCATCCTATAAAGTTCCCAAAGCCCCCTATAATTTATATATTATATATTTTATTTTAATTGTTCATGTAAGAGATTAGTGCAGGCAGGCAGTTAACACAAACCAGCAAGAATATGAGTGGAAATAAATAATAACAGGTCTACAAGTGGTTATTATCTGATTAAATTGATGGTTCTGTTTCCCAGCACGTATATTAGGCAGGTGGGCGGGCACATGGAGCCAGGCGGAAGCTGCATGTCACTGCTTCTCTGTTAACTAAAGGTAACATTCCTGAGGTCGACAGCGTCTTCCAGAGAAGGAAAAAGAAAGAAAGTGAGTCAGATAGAAGCTCCTGATAAATGCTCTTCAAATAATCAATTAATTGATAAAGTCGATGAAGGGATGATGAGAAAATTTTGAGGTGTGCATAACCCTAGCCCTAACAACACACATATCCACGGCATCCAGCATGTTGAAAAATCTTCACTTCGGAGTGCGTTTTTAAAAAAAATATGTGTTTGAGGTGGCTGAAACTCCGTTTACGTGAAAACAAAAGGCCCAAACGTATAAAAAATATGCGTTTATGAAAATATCTGAGAAGGAAAAGAGGAGAGAGGAGAGTTTCAGCTGAGCTTGGTGTTTGTACAATGTAATATTTTGACAGACGTTATTTTGCCTATCGGTTCCAAATATCGGTTATCGTCCCCCATTAACTAGCGATAATCGGCATCGATATCGGCCCTGAAAAAAACAATATCGGTCGACCCCTATTACAGCCTCCTCGGACATTATTCCGTCTCATTTTAAATTCGGTGGTTAAGAAGATGGTCCTCGAGTGGGTTAGATTCATAGGGAAGACTGAAGTGTGCAACAAAATGCCAACTGGGTGAGAGACACACATTCACCCCGCAGCAGCACATATTCTCTCAGAATCGTTCCTTCACCATGACAACCTCTTGCCTGGATTGGGGGGTGTGTGTGTGCGTGTGTGTGTATTTATCGCATTGTGGGGACCTTTTTGTCCCCTAAAATCACTTTTATCTGTTTTTTTGGGGTTTTGTGGGGACATGTGAGAGGTCCCCATGAGGAGAAACGACTTTATAGAAAATATGCTTGTTTTATTTGAGAAACTAAAAGAGGTAAAAGATGTTCTTTTGGTTACTGAGGTTAAGGTTATGGTTAGGATTAGGTGTAGGTGTAAAATTATGTACTTTAGTCATTATGGGAGTCTATGGAAGGACCTCACAAAGATAGTAATACAGAGACTGTGTGTGTGTGTGTGCGTGTGTGTGTGCGCGTGTGTGGGTGTGGGTGTCTGTGAATTTTAGGTTTGAATGTTACATCCTTGAAATAAGTGGCCCGTGTCTGATGAATGAATGAGTGGGTCAGTAAAGCGATTAAATGAACTGGACACAATGACTAACAGTGAGAATGAATGAAGGAATGAGCAAGTCAGTGGGGATGTAACAATACACCAATCTATACCGATACATCTATACTATCAACACATAGCAAAGTGAAAACATAGATAGATAGATAGATAGATAGATAGATAGATGGACGGACAGATGGACGGACAGACAGACACACACACACACACAAAGAGAGAGAGAGAGGGAGAGAGAGAGAGAGAGATATGACAGATAGATAGATAGATAGATAGATAGATAGATAGATAGATAGATAGATAGATAGATAGATAGATGAAAGGATAGCGAGATGGAAAGATGGATAGACAGACAGACAGACTGTTAGATAGCTGGATGGAAGGATGGATGAATGAAAGGATAGAGAGAGAGAAAGAGAAAGACAGAATGGATGGGTGAATAGACAGACAGACAGACCAATAGATAGATAGATAGACAGACATATACTGTCGATAGACATATAGATAGACAGACAGACAGATAGACAGATAGATAGATAGATAGATAGATAGATAGATAGATAGATAGATAGATAGAGGATGGATGAATGAAAGAATAGATGGATGGCTGGATGTGTGGATGGAGAGACAGACCCATAATTGGAACAGGTGTTTTTTGTTAAGCTGCACTTATCAGCAAAGATAGTTCATATAGACAGCGTATGAGAGAGATAAGGAGAGAGACGGACACACAGATATATCAGGGGGGGCGAGATCTCGGGATATTAAAACCGAGAAAAGTGGTCTTGTACAGAAGCATGGTGTTATATTTGTGTCAACATTCTGAGCGTGGAGTAGAACCAGTAACATCTGGCATCTGTACGTGCCTTCACGCTCGCTTAACTTGGTATTGAGTCTTTAATGTGCCAAAAAACAGCCAATCATAAGCTCGGATAAAAGCTGACTAACTGACAAAAAATGTTATTTTTACGTGACTGAGACGAGACGTTAAAACTAGATCTTTGATGATAAAGATGAGAGGAAATGTATATTTGTTTTTGTTAACAAGATGAGACGGGATGCTCGTGGAGTGCTGGACATTCAACATGCATCTGCTTTATAAAAAATATTTGAAAATGAGAAAGAGGGACAGAAAAAGAGAGAAAGAGAGAAAGAGAGAGAGCCCTCCTCTGGTTTACTGGAACACACATTGCTACAGATTTGTCTATTCTCTAGAGCATAAAAGTAAACAGGACATTACAGCCGGAATGCTCCAGAGAGGTAATATAACGTTGATAATACAGAGTGTGAACGAGTTTTTACATTTCCCTCGAGAGAGCAGCAGGAATAAACAGCAACAGGTGGGAACACAGCATCAGACGATAAGAGGAATAAGTGTGTGTGTGTGTGTGTGTTCTCAAAGGCTGATTTAACTCTCATCCCGCCTCGGCTGATGTACTGCTGCCTCATACACATACATGTAACACAGATACAGATACAGGTACCTGCCTGCCAAATACCACGACAACAGTTACCATGGTAATGGGAGAAACTGGCTGAACAGCGAGTGGCAGCGGAGATGATAACACACTGCATTACTCACAAGTTTGAACACACACAGATAGAGAGCACGATAAGGTTAGATAAAGTAGAATAGAATAGATAGATAGATAGATAGATAGATAGATAGAAGAATACATAGACAGAGTGATGGATGGATGGATGGATGGATGGACAGATAGAAGGATAGATGAAAGGATAGATAAAGAGATACTGTAGATAGATAGATGGACGGATGGCAGGATGGATGAATGGTAAATCGATAGATGGGTGGATGGATGGAAGAATGGAAGGATGAAAGAATAGACAGACAGACAGACAGACAGACAGACAGACAGTTAGATAGATAGATAGATAGATAGATAGATAGATAGATAGATAGATAGATAGATAGATAGATAGACCACAAATGGGTGGACTGACGGACGGACGGACGGACGGACACAGACAGACAGACAGACAGACAGATAGACAGATAGATAGATAGATAGATAGATAGATAGATAGATAGATAGATAGATAGATAGACCACAAATGGGTAGACGGACGGACGGACGGACGGACGGACGGACGGACAGACAGACAGACAGACAGACAGACAGATAGATAGATAGATAGGTGGATGGATGGACGGATAGAGTTGCACTGCACTTATCAGCAAAGCCAGTTAGTCAGCAAACTGTATGCCACAGTGTGTGTGTGTGTGTGTGTGTGCGCAAACCTGCTTGTGTGTGTGTTGTGTAACACGTAAAAATGGAAGTGTGTCAGTCAGACCTGCTCTATGAAGTCATCAGAACGACATTTATTCTGTGACAGTTTTTTGCATACAGGCCTTTTTTTTGGCTCACATCCCACCCACTAGGGGACAAAATATACAGTATTTTTATAAAATGTAATCAGAATCCCAGGTCCCATTAAAGTACACCTACACAAACACACACACTCATGGCAGTGACATTGTGACGCAGTGAAAAACTTTCCTTCAGCCAGAGCACACGAACTTCACCACAAACTGACGGTGCTGGAAGAGCATCTCTCTGTTAATGAATGCCACAGAGATTCACTTTGTCATACTTTCCAAAAGCATTTCATATCCAGCACATTAGAATTCTGTGTCAGTGCCTATTATTTACAGGCTGGTGATGCACATCGGCATAGACGAGCTGCTGCTTTCTTAGACTCCAAGAAACTGCTGGTGTCACGTCCCCTTGTGCCTCTGGGGGGGCTTTAAAGTTTTCCTCTCTCCATTCCACACCAGGTTTTAGGTCTCTCACTAAACCGCTAGTCATCATCGTCATTATTGGTCCAACATTCACAAATGCTGGTTTCTCTTGTTAAACTCTCTCCTGTTTGTTGCGCTTCATCGTATTTTTCTTTGTCCTCTTTTTCTCCTCTTTTCCTGTTTAGTCATTCAGGCCCTTTTTGCCCCTTGTGACAGTTGTGCTCCACTAGTCTAAGGTTAAAGTTGGTATATTGACAGAGCACGACTCACGTAATGAAGTTCATGTGCGTTTTTTATTGCATTACATATATTTAGGTCCGTTTTTACATAAGTAGCAGTGTGTGTTCCAGGTTACTCTGTGCTCTGCCACACACACAGATAAGGTTCAAAGCTCAAACGCATTTGGGGTCTTCCCCCACAACTACTATAATGTACTGCAGGAAACATTCACAAGGATAGGAAGTGGACCTGAGAGATCTAGATAGATAGATACAGCATGAGAGAGAGAAAGAAGAAGACACAAAAATAGACAGACAGACAGACAGACAGACAGACGGATAGACAGACAGACAGACAGACAGACGGATAGACAGACAGACAGACAGACAGACAGATAGATAGATAGATAGATACATAGATACATAGATACATAGATAGATAGATACATAGATAGATAGATAGATAGATAGATAGGTACACGCTAAAACTTTTGCACAGTACTGTATATATATATAAATATAAAACGTTTTAGGCAGGTGTGAAAAAAGACTGCTTTCAAAAATGGAAGTGTTAATCATTTATTTTCATCAATCAACAAAATGCAGTGAATGAACAAAAGAGAAATCTAAATCAAATCAATATTTGGTGTGAACATCCTTTGCCTTCAAAACAGCATCAGTTCTTCTAGGTACACTTGCACACAGTTTTTGAAGGAACCCGGCTGGTAGGTTGTTCTAAACATCTTGGAGAACTAACCACAGATCTATAATCCTATAATCCTACAAAATAATATAATGACTACAATCCCACAAAATCCCTGACTTTGTGCAAGTGTACCTAGAAGAATTGATGCTGGTTTGAAGGCAAAAGGTAGTAACACCAAATATTGATTTGATTTAGATTTATCTTTTGTTCGTTCACTTTGCATTTTGCAAATTTATAAAAAATAAACAATCATTATTTATATTTCTGAAAGTATTCTTTGTTTACAACATTTTTTCACACCTGCCTAAAACTTTTGCACAGTACTGTATGTATGTATATATATATATATTTCTATTTATACTGTTTATACTATTATTGTGTGTACATATATATATATATATATACATATATATGTACATATTATGTATATACATACACACATATATATAGATATAGATATAGATATATAGATATAGATATATGGATAGATAGATAGATAGATAGATAGATAGATGTAGTGAGAGAGAGAGAGAGAGAAACAATGACAGTAGCACTTATCAGAGTAAAAAACGTGGCATTGATTCCACACTAGGAAGCGGCACCGGCACCACTGCGATGGAAAAGGGACCTTTGTTCTCCTCTGTGTTAACTAATGAAGCAAGCAGAACCCAGTAAGACCAGGTAGTACCTCTCGACGAAGATTCCAGCCTGCACAGCGTGGACGATGCTGCGGAACCGCGGTTTCTCCTCGGGTCGTCTGCGCACCACGCCCATCTTCCTGGTGAAGGTTGAAGCCAGCCAGTCACGCACCTCCAGCGGCACTGAGTCGGCCTGGATGTCGCTCAGCTCGTCCTCCGTGTCCAGTAGACGCCTGCAAAGAGTTCAACATTCAACAATCAACATGACGGATAATAGGTACCAATTTAGATTAACCAGTCAACCTATAGTGCACGCTGTGGAGGAAAAAGCAGCACTCGGAGAAAGCCCTCGAGGAGAGAACTCCACACAGCAAGGCCCTACACTCGACCAGGGGATCAAACCCTGGAACTTCTTTGCTGTGAGGCCCATGATTGACCGTTGTGTCACTATTGGTGGGAATCGAAACCCGGTTCCGACTCAGAACCGGCTCTAATTGATCAATTCCATCAGAACTGTACACCCACTGTATGTTATCATTTTTCCGTAATGATTCTCACATTTCCCAGCGCGACGTTTTCCGCTTTTTCCTAAGTATTGCGTCACGGTACATTACGTCACACTCTCTGCGACTTGACCTTCAACCACGAGGAATCATGACGCATTAATGATATTTTCCGCGATGTAAACACACACCCTGCGTTTGTTAGAGCTCACGACTCTCACAAGGAAGTCCAACATTCACTAAAACCTTCCAGTTCAGTTCAATCTTCCCATTTATTACAGACAAAACTTATATTTTAGCTGATAAATAACAACCAGCGTTCTACTCACAGTACAGACATTTACTTGATATTTATTCATTCCCGACGCACATCCACAGCGCTATTGTGCCGCGGCTCTCATATGGAACGCCCTCATGACAAAAATGTACTTCTCTCCCAGAAATGAGTCAAAAATGAGTTAAAGACCAAAATCAGTCCAAATGCTCAAAAATGACCAAAACTTCAGTATTTCTTCATTTTACATTAATCAGAAAATATTCCATTCTATAATGTTAGAGAGTAAATAAATATAGAAAAATGCATTATTTGTTATTAAATCATTTTATTCTATATCCAGATGGATTCCAAATGGATAAAGAAGTGTCTCCACCTGCACTAACCTTAATGTTCTTCATAAACTAAACCACAGAATGTCTCTGCAGAATAACAACTCTGAATATCATTATGAATGTGCTGATGTTCACAGTCTTGTGCAGACGTCACTTTGAGGAAAATAAAATGGTTGATTTTGGTGCAGAAGACTGTGTAGAACTACTTTATTCACACTCAAAACACTACTCAGGAATCGATAAGAGAATTGATAAGGAATTGGATTGATAGGCAGAATCGACAATGGCACTGATATTGATGAAATCTTATCAGTTCCCACCGCTATGTGTCACACTGTTGACTTTTCTATTTAAAAAACTTTACGCAGTGCGCTTGCTTCTGCCGTCTTCTACTTTCAACTCTGTATGATAACATATTGGACAACTTAAAGAGCCAGATATAAACAGTGCTGAAAGTTTACTTCCTGCTTTATTATAGACAACAATGAGACACATCAGTTCAGGGAAACATGTAAAATCAGGTTAAAAAGGGAAGTGTGTGTAGGTTATGAGTCAACAAACTGCAAACTGAGAGAGAGAGAAGAAAGAAAGAGAGAGGGAGCACTCAGGCCCTCACACAATTAGAGAGAGAGCAGCTATTTATCGAGGATCTCCGTTCCAGGCACAAAGTCCAAACAAACACATTCTTCACGAGAAAAGGCAGCGGCAGCAGTAGCAGCATCACTTCCTGCTGCACCTCCTTTTCTTCCTTTTCTTTTTCGTCGTCACCTAAGTATTCTAGCAGAGCAGGAAATGAGAAGCATGTTATCATAACAAATGTGCAGTTACGGCCAGTAACGAGGCCAAATTGCTCAAAGCTGCTGCCATGGCGATGCATCCTGCGCTGCTCATTAGGCCAACGCAATTAGCCGTAGCAGCTTGTGGCCTTCGGAAGAAGGGAGAGAGAGAGAGAGAGAGAGAGAGAGAAAGAGACTGACATGTGCAGGATGGAGAGAAGGAAAGAGAGAAAGAGAGAGAGAAGACCCAGTGTAATTACGAGTACTCTCTTTCTGAACCTGTATGTGATTCACTGCTGTAGGAAGAAGGAAATAAAGATGGAGAGAAGGAGAGATTAAGAAAAAGGAAAGATGCTCAAAAGACTACAATGAGAGAGGGAGGGAGGTAAAGAGATGGGAAGAGAGAAATAAAGAGAAAGGGAAAAGGAGACAAAAAGACAGAGAGAGCGAGAGAAACAAAGGGAGAGGGGGCAGAAGAGGGGTGAGAAAGAGAGAGAGAGGTGACAGAGGGGGCAAAAGAAAGAGAGAGTGAAAGAGTGAGAGAGGAGGATGGAGAGAGGAATTGATAAAGAGAGGAAAAAAGGAAATGAAAAGACAGAGGGAGAGAGAGAGAGAAAGGGGAGTAGGGTGGGAGAAACAGAGAGACATGGAAGGAGAGAAAGAATAAGAAGAGAAGAGCGGGGGCAAGAGAAAGGGGAAGAGGGAGAGAGAGAGTGGAAGAGGAGGATAAAGAGAGAGCTAAAGAGAGAAAGATGGAGAGAATGAGTGGGGAGAAATAGAGAGAGAGAAAGACGGAAAGATAAATAGAGAGGGAAGGAAAGAGAAAAAAGAGAAAGAGGGGGCAAGAGAAAGAGGGAAAGAGAGAGAGAGAGAGAGAGGTGTGAGAAAGAGAGGAAGGGAGTAAAAGAACAAGAGGAAATGAGAGAGGGAAAGAGGGAAGAGAGAAAGGGAGGGGTAAGAGAAAGCAAAAGAGCAAGAGAGATGGAGGGAAGAGAGGGAAAGTAAGAGGAAAGATAAAAAGAGGGAAAAAGAGTAGAGGGAGAAAGAGGGTGGGAAGGAAATAGAGAATAACAAAAAGAGAACAGCAGAGAGAGAGAGAGAGAGAGAGAGAGAGAGAGAGAGAGAGAGAGAGAAAACAAGAGAAAAAGGAGGGAAGACAGAGGGAAGGAGAAGGGAAAGCAAAAGAGAACAGAAGAGAAGGAGGGAGAGAAAGAGGAAAGATAAAAAAAGAGAAGGAAAAAAGAGGAGAGAGAGAGAGAGAGTCAGGAAGAGAGGGAAAGAAAAAGGAGGATGAGAGAGAAAAACGGAGAAAATAGAGAGGGAGAGAAGGGGGGATGAGAGAATAAAAGAGGGAGGAAAAAGTGACAAAGACAGGCAGAGAGAAAGAGAGAGATAGAGAATGAGAAAGGGGGAAGAGAGGGAGGTAGAGCATTAGATGTCTTCTCAGAGAAGAAGCCCTGTTGTTACCGTGGTGATGATGTGAGTGGTGCTGATGAGAGTGGTGTTCTGCATCTCACTCACCGCGTCTCATCGATGTAGACGGCCTCCAGCACCGAGGCAGCATACTCAATGTTCTTCCTGAGGTCCACGATGTTCACCTCGCCCTTATCCAGCTGCTTCACCAGACATCTCAGCCTGCAGTTACACATCACGAGAGACCAGAGAGAGAGAGGGAGGACACGGTGTGACTAGACGCACAAATATGGCCAATTCCGAGACAAGACTGGGACCTTCAAAAACTGGTCTCAAGACCGGTCTCGAGTACAACACTAGTAATAATGTTCAATAATTTGTGCAATATTGTAACAGCAGTGGAGTGGAGACAACTACAATTTCAATCGTGGAATCAATCATACTTTTGTGCATTACGTGTACTCAAGATTCGCGAGTTCTGCACTTCCCTGTTAGCTCACGCCCTACTTCCGGGTCTACTGTCTGCACTTTGTGGCCACTACCTAGTAGTTCATTTCCCAATTAGATCTCTCCTACTTCCAGGTTTTGTGTACACTTTGTGTCCCCCTTCCTAGTAGATCACCGGTGAATTATATCGCGTTTGCTTTCGGTATTATTTTGAACACCTGGTTTTGATTCTGTTCCGCGTTCTGATTGGTTTATGAGTTTATTAGTTTGCTTCGTTCTGTTATTTTAACCCAGCCCAATCCAGCAGTTTTTTGTGTTCTTCTCCCTCATAGGTCGCGTGGTTCTGTTTGGTGGTTTTGGTCGTTGTTCACGGTCCTGGTTGTTTCATTGTGTTTTTCCTGGCTTTACGTTTGCTTTTTTCCCGTTGCTGCAGGCTCGTGCTAACACTAACTGCTAACCGCTAACCATGGTGATGGTTCACCGTGGACTTTCTCGTGAGTAGGAACTTCGGAGGCTTCGGTTTCCCAGTAGCTGGGGTTTTGGATCTTTCCTGGTTGTTCCTGAACAGATACGTTCGAGTTGCACGTTGCACTGGATTACTGGAGCGGAGCACGGGACCTGAGCCTTTGTTTATATTTGTGCTACATCTTTGAATGACGGGAGTGCATTTTTTTGTTTGTTTTCATTTTTTCATTTATACCCACCATCAATTCGCCACTGCGTTGTTCCCCTTTATTTATTTATTTTTTGCCATGTGACCGCCATGACAATAGCAGAGTATACTGTGCAGTCAGTTTGTAAAGATGAACAGTCTTAGTTTACTTCACCTCACTTACTATAAAATATTATAACCAAAAGTGGTTCTTCACGGTGATGCCACAGGGGAACCTTCTTTGGTTCTACAAAGACCCACAAAGTGATCATGAAGAATTTTTAATAAACACGTGTTCATGGGGCAGCACGATGGCACAGTGGTTAGCGCTGCCGCCTCACAGTGAGAAAGTCCTGGGTTCGAGCCCTAGCCCCAGAACTCCCAGAAAGGCCCCACGGCCGACCCAGGGCTCGAACCCAGGACCTTTTCACTGTGAGCGGGCAGCGCTAACCAATGCACCACTGTGCCGCCCCGAACTTAATGCAAAATTAAAAAAATAATAGAAAATTCTCAGTCTGCTTAGTTTGAGTGATGGTCCCTGGGACAGAAGCAGTTGAAAGCCTCTGGCATAAAAATTCTAGTTACGTAAAACGAACATCCCGGTGGCAACTATGGCTGTCCGATCTGCGATCCATGCCCAGTCTGTGTGCAATGTGAAGTAATGTAGAAAAATTTAAACATCATGCACTGTGATGCCTGGTGATATCGTATCGAATTGAATCGCTGACCTGATCAACGTAATTGAATCGTGAGACCGGTGAATGTTCACACCTCTAATGATCAGACTGCAAAGTAAATTTGCCTTCGATTCACGCTCTCAAGACGACTTTGAGATTTCTGTTTATAGACGCGCTGTGACGTCATAAACATGGATGAACTTAAAGCCGTACTGAACGCCTTTTTACATGCAGAGGGCATGAATTTTAATGTGGGGTGCTTATCTTCCCCGCGCGTTTTTATAAGACTGGCTTTTAATTCAGAATCCTCTGAGAGAGTCGGGGTTCTGCTCAGCGTCTGTAAGCGGTCGAGCTGTCAGAACCGTTAATCCAGCAGCGCTGTAAAGGACAGAGCCGTATGTCGCACTCTTGACCGTGATGAAGCGCCACGAGACCGAGTCTGCCTTTAATGTCCGTCTCCTGCTCATCTTTAAATATTTACAGTGTGAGCACCAGCTCATTAAACGGACAGCAGGCAGCCCAGCTACATACGGGCCTCTCTCTCTCTCTCTCGCACTTTGTACATCCTTCTTTCCGTCTTCCTATCTGTTTCTCTAATTCTGTCTTGCTGTTCCGTCTCTCTCTCTCTATTCTCTCTGTCGGTGCATTTAAATTAGGGCTGTAAATCACAAGTTTTGTCATCGTACGATATTATGTAGATTTAACGGCCAACACTTTGACGTCACAAAGTATGTTACAACTAGAGATGCACTGATCCTTCTTCATCAGTTCCGATGCCAATACTTGGGCTTTTTTTACACATCGGCCGATCCTGAGTACTGATCCCATACCAGTTTTTAATGAATAAATTGTGTATTTCTCTGTGAGGAGGAGACTGAGATTATTTTGTGCTGCTTAAGGAAATACTTGATTTAAATCCTGTTTTCCTACTAAAACAATGTAATAATCACACACCCACATGTATATGCTAAATGATTTATTATTAAAATAACATTTGTAAAATGATTAGTTTAAATACAGTTGTGTAATTTAGTGACGCTCCCTAATCCTGCGGCGCTAAAACCATCAGGAACGCAGCGATTGTGAGTGAGAGCTGGTGTTGTTAAGGAAATTAAACAGTATAATGGTGTGTTGTGTTGCTTGTTCTGCTCATTGTCATATCAATATGTAGGAATTAGTGTGAATGTTGAACAATAAACCAGCTTTACCACAGTCACACTTCACATGCAGAACCAATAGAGCGTGCACATACGCAAACATAGAAAAGCCTACAATTTACAAATCAGCTCCATAGATCGACCCAATGCCACCGATACCTGATCGAGCAATTTGAGTCTGTAAGATCCCAGCCCAGACCAAGGGAGGAATCCACCTCACCAGAGAGGTCATCTGACCAGGAATTCCAGTTCCAGACCTTCACAACCACCTCAGTTTACCAGATCAACGTCACCAGAACTCTAGCCAATTACATTCACAGAACCTGTATATAAAGCCCTTCATGTACCAACATTCTTTGCGAAGTACTGTCATGCCTAGTGCTACATCCCGAGCGTTCCTTGTGTTTGCCTATCTCCGTTTTGACCCCTGCTCTCTGTTTTTGGACTACCCCTCTGCTTCTGGCGATTTGGATTTGTTTGCTTCATGGACGGTGTTTTCTGGTTCTGACCTGTGCTTTAATAAACTCTTTGCTTTTTGCCAGTTTACCCCTGTGCTTGTGACCTGGTTCTGTCGACTCTGCATTTGGGTTCACCCGCCAGTCGTTACAGAGTCGTTATCGGACCGATATCTGATTCACGTATCGCATCGGTGCTTCTGATATACCGATATTGAAATAGTACGATATTATATTGAGTCAATGGACATCATATATACTATACATATACAGTAATACTATCTCAATTCAGTGCACATTAATTTGATGCTTGTTGATTCCACAAAGTCTGCGATGCTACAATACAATGTATTATATAGATATAATAACACCATATGATATTATATACAATATTTCTACAATACTTTCTGCAAGAAATTGGCAAAGTGATTTCTGAAGTTTTGTAGCTGTGACATGAAAACTGGCCAAGTAGAACGACTATGACTATGGCCCCGTGCACACATAGCTGGGTATTTATTAAAAATAAATATTTTTTCTCTTCCGTTTTGGAAAATAACTTTGTACACCTGAGCCCGTTTCCAAAAATATCTCTGTACACACAAATCTGGATTAATACGCCATCAAAAGAACGAACCTGGTGATTTTACATCCTGTTACTTGGTAAACGATGGCTAATAGAGGGTGCTTGATGTGGACAGATAGGGAAGTGGAGTTAATGTTAAACATTAGCAGCTGCAAACAAGCATAGCTTGAATAAGGGAGACGAGAATCGCTGCTCTGACTGTATCCACCTTCAGTCTTCAACATAAACTAACGTTATGTCAACGCATTTCCTGTTGCACACTTATGACGCTATGAACCTAAAACGCTGTTTTCCACACGTAGTCACTGAAGCCGGACCTTTCTGAAATCTCCACTTTGGCAGGTTTCGGTGACTGAAACCTCTGTTTACCTCTGAAATCTGCCTTTGAAGTTGGCTATCGCCGTAGCACTCACAGACGCTTGGTGCGGTCGCGGCTACGTTTGCATTTACGGTAGCCTACGCTGCATTCACAGCCACACGGATAGCCTACCTGCGTTAGGTTAACTGAACTCGGGAGACGAAGATGGATTCCGGAGAAATATCTTCACACTAGTCAACCAGTGGATTTACCGTAAATATTGAAGTAGAGCGGTCAAAACAGAAACTTTTAACATTCTGTTGGAATTGAATTCCTCACCTCAAGAAAGTCACGTTTTTAGGATGGAAAGGGTAAGTTTTTCAGCGAAATTTATTCACAACAGTACAGTATAGACCTTCCACTGTTTCAAAACACTAAAAACAAAAAATCCAAAATTTTACCCCACGCAACATAAACGCTCGTTGTTCTCGGAAACCTCCGTTACGACAAGTGACTGGTTTTGCCGTGGAGGGTCACAAATGTGTGAAAAAGACGAGTGCGGGTGAAAACATTGAGATGTGTGTCCATTGGGGTGGTCTGAGGTGGCATGAGAACTGTGTTGAATGTCGTGTGAAAACATGTGAAGGAAAGCTTTCAAGTCCCAAATCCCATGTGTTCTTAACGGGAGAAAACCAGTGGGTTAATAAACCTGATACGTGCACAAGTTCCTATGGGAAAAATAAACAACAAAAAAGGATGAAAAATACGGTTGCGAAGAGAGCCACGAGCTCTCAAATCACATCCAATTTGGTGGATTTGTGAAGAACGGCGGTCGTGCAGTTACGCGTCAAAATCTAAGCTCCATGTTAGTCTATGGGGGAACAGTCAAAGTAAACTTTATTGTCAGCTCTTCTATATATTGCACAGATATACAGAGAGACGAGACGACGTGGCTCCAGTTTACACAGTGCAACAAGAAATAGAGAACAAAGAACAGATAGGGCACATGGAATAAACAATATATAAATAGGACACAAAATATACATTAAAACGGTCAAAGAAAAAGGACAGAACTCACGAACGAGTGCACGTATTAAAGACATGTATAAACACCCCACACCGCTGTTGCAACACGTTTTGGAGTTGGAACAAAGTTTCTGACATAAAAACTGGTCAGAAATAGTGTGTGGAATCAAAAGATGGACAGCACTACGTGATTGCTCCGAGCTCCATCGGGATTAAAGTAGTAAGTCATTTCCATATAATTCTCATTATCAAAACTAGGGGGGTGCAAAAAAATCAAATCGAGTCGAATCATGGCCGTTTTTCTGCGGATTCAAAATCGAATCATGCATTCCAAAAAAATCGATTCACACCAAACAGAACCAAAGCAAATTCCATGTATGTGACAACATTCTTGGCAATAAACTTCAACTTCATGCTGAATCTGAAATAGTGCTGCGCAAGTTGTTTTAAAAAATATACTTAATGCTGACGATCAGTTTCAATTGTAGCTTAAGATTATTTGTTTTCACGTAATGCTGTAAAGCAGGGAAACACTGCTTATGCATTACGTTTAGTAACTACATGTGATTCAGTCTGATTTTGTCATTGATCTGCCACAGCCAAATGGGAAAAGTAATTCAAAACAGCAACCTGGAAACAAATTCATACATGTATTGAACTGTGAATCGTTTCTGAATCGTGAATCGGTTTTGAATCGAATCGTGAGCCCGAGAATCGGAATCGAATCGAATCGAATCGTGAGATTTTCTAAATCATGCACCCTTAATAAAAACATGCTCATAAATTGACATTTTATTGCTTACTGTTAAAAGACGTATCAATACAAAAATATTGTTTGTGATCATTGAAATTTCACAAGGTATTGTAGCTACGCATTTACATAAAATAAAGTAATGAAATAATCACCGTGTACATTTTGCAGATTTAATTATGAAAGTAACAGTGGAAAAAATGTAAATCTGTCAACACTGGCCAAAGTTTTGGCACAGTGGTCACTTTTTTGGCTCAAAGTGTATTTATTAGAGTAACAGAATTTGAAACAATTTCAAAAAGATTTGCATTCCCAAGACCAGGGCAAAGGACCGCATCCAGAAGCGTAAAACGTTCTCATTTTGAAGGTAGCTGTTGAGTTCCCTCAAGGGATTAATTTTTTGTGTTTGACATTAACAACCTCTGCACACACTGCACACCAGGGCACTGTAGACGGACACGGAGGTGCTTGAACTTCTCCCTGCATGGTGGAATATGAAACAGCTCTTTAAAGTCAAGTGCGTATTTTGTGAAATTACAGTTCAACAAGGCCGCAAGCCGGAGAATCGAGGGCCTGCTGTTCTGATCAAACTCAGCCGAGAGTCGCTGACGAGACTTTTTCCTACTTTCTTATTCAGCTGTGCTGTTTTTACAGGGAAAATCAGGTGTCAGTGCGCTCGACTGGCTCTGTCTCACAGCGCAAACTGACTAAGAATACAGATGAAGCACGGCTATAAAAAGCTACAGGTGAGAAAGTCTTGTGACAGACGGACGTGACAGTTGAGGAACTCCAGAGAAGTTTTCTTTCCTTTATTACAGTCATTTATTACGTCTTATTTTACGTTCATTTTCAACCCTTTCTTTTTACTCTCCTTTGCAAATTACTATCTAATCTCAGAGGCTCTCACGACCCACACTGCACCATATTCACATCCATACGTTATAGTGATGCACGATAATGGAATTATTAGCAGATGCTAATATAAAATATTTTCAGATAACGACACCGATAAATGAGGAAGGCAGAGTCGAGCATGAGCGCAGGAGGAGTTGAATGAATAAAGACAAGATATTTTACTTGACAAAGTTCCAGAAATTTGTCCTCAAGAATAGCGCAATAACACTGACATTTCTAACACAGCGCCAGATCATGCGAGCGTGAATGCAGAGAGGAGCGAGGGGTGGAGCATTTCCAGCGTATTGCACAACATTTTAAGAAAAAGTCACTTCCCGCCCTATGTAGTGTACCAAGTCAAATAGGGCGCAAGTGACTATCCATGTGCACTACCTTGTGTGTAAAGAGCCGTTAAGCTACAACCCCGGCTAATTTCTGAGATGCATACTACATAGAAAAGCATGATAAGAGCTCATACCATACTATTAAGTGAGGTAGTGCGCAGCTCGGGACACAGCCCATGTACCAGCTCAGAATCGCTAAGTGAGGCAAACACACAATTTAGGGCCCGTTTCCATATATGCAGATATTTTTATAAACGCATATTTTTATACGTTTGGGTCTTTCGTTTACACGTATCCACAGAATCCAGCCTTTTGAAAAATCTTCACTTTGGAGGGCGTTTGAAAAAATATGCCTTTGAGGTGGTTTATGTGTAAAAGAAAAGGCCCAAATGTATGTAAACGCTGAGTGTGTAAAGACAAGAGCTTTTGCCGGAGAGCGTTCCAGAGATTAGGCACAAAATAACGCCATACATATGAAGACAGAAGGTGCGGTCCATATAAAATCCCACCGCGGACTTTGGTCATGCCTGGCATAAGAGCTACCTTTCCAACAAACAATAAGCGCGTCATCAGATATCAGCTGGAAATATTGGCCAAATCTAAGCATCGGTCCGATGCCAATGACTCTACTAGGGCTCACTGATGTTTTTATTAATAATTAAGGAAACCCAAAAGCCAATATTTTCGTTTGCCTGCTGTGAAAATGAAAATCTTACAATAACAAATACTCCAACCCAAAACTTTAATCTGAATTCTTTTAATATAGATTTTGTGAGTGCAGTCTCACTAGCCTCGAACTCTGAAGATTCTTTGCACGTGACACATATCCAAAAATAAGCGTCTTGAATCCAGTCTTTTCTGTCGTTGTCTTTTTCTTTACTACAACTTAGACTTTTACAAGCAAAAGATGAATTCTTAGGACTACAAAGAGACTTTACGTGACGGTCAAAAGACTGTAACGTTCCTGAGTTCTTGGCTTCAACGCACTTCTACCCTCTGCGTACGTCCTTACTTCTTCGTAAGGCAACTACGTATAACTGCAGTTGTTATGTACTAATACATTTAACATGTATACGTATTAATAACTGTTACATAACACTGTACAGAAAGTTCATATGGAAAGTTCCAGAAACATTCAAATTAGCTTTATAGCTCTAATTTCTACTACAAATAGTTCTGAAATATTAAATCCAAATATTCAAACATTCATGCAACACAAAATGGCTCTAACAGATTTAATTCTCTGAATTTTCTGTAGTCTTTGACACAAAAAGTAAAGTAGCTCAAATTTAAGGTCTAAGGGCAAAATCCGACCACACTTCATGACCTCATCTGAGGAGAAAGAAGGTGGGGAAAAGAGGAATGTGATTAAGTAACAGCACATTTCTCCTTGATTACAAAAACTGAAAATTACTTAGTTGCCAAAAAGTGTGAAGAAGAAGAAGAAGAAAAATAAATCATAATGACAGCAAGCAGCCTTAAACAAGAAGTTGTCCAGCTGGTTTTGATGAAACACAACTTCATTTCACGTTTTATTTCAAAGGAAAAGACAAATGTGACGGGTTTTGAGAGTGAGTGATTATTTGTCATTGTGAACACAGCACAGCACACAGCGCCCCACAACCAAATGTGACCTCTGTATTTGACCCATCCATGAAGGAGCAGTGTGCAGCTAATGTGGGCAGTGCTTGGGGACGGTACCTTGCTCATGAGTACTTTAGTGGTACCTTTACCGTTCAAGTACCAAACCAGCAACTTTTCGACAAATACTCACTCACTTTCACTTTTTAAAAATTTGATAACAGAATAATTTGATAACAGAATCCACTATAATCAACATTTTTTATTTCTGTTATCAAACTCTAAAACCAATGCCCGTGTCCTTCCCACTGCACAGCACACTCAAGTCAAGGGGGCATAACGGTTAGGGAGTTAGCCCTGTGATCGGAGGGTTGCCGGTTCAAGTCCCGCATTGGTAAAGGTACCATTGAGGTACTCATGTGCAAAGTACCACTCCCTGGGCGCTACCACTGCCCACTGCTTCTTCATGGATGGGTCAAATGCAGAGGGCATATTTGCTGTGTTCACAATGACAAATACTCACTCACTTAAATCACTGATTACATAAATTAAAAAATGTGAAATAAACTTGTTCATGTTTCAAAGGCGATAGTTTTAGAGCTCGTTCACGGAATCAACCCTAACACCTCTCTCCTTCTGTGGCCGACATCCATTTGTACTGTTGGTGGTCCTATTTTTACCTTTTGTTTGTGTGTGTGTGTGTCTGAGCGTGTGTGTGAAGGTGTGTGGTGATAGACTGAGCCTATCTGTCCGAGGTGAGTGTCTGAAGAAAAGGTCAGCAGCTTGATAAGGGTTTGCTGGAACGAGGTCGGCGATGCTGCTGTTTTGCTCTTTTTAACAGGCATCAGCGAGGACGAGGAGGGAGGCCCTCGATCCGGCTAAGAGCTCCACTGGAGCAGCGCCAAGGGAGGGGGAGCAGGTGGAGGGGTGTGTGTTTTTGGGATTGAGTGTGTCCTACAAACGGTCTGCTTTATATGGGGCGTAAGGGGTCAACAACGCTCTTTATGTCATACACTATGTATGTGGAAATAAAACAGCGGCAAGTGGCGAACGTCGGGGTCCAAGCACAGACGCGAAAAAGAGGCAAATATCACGACCTTCCAAGTTATATTATTAAGCGCTTCCAAACTAAGGGCGTGAGTAGCATGAAAAGGTGGTAGTTTTCACGCGCACTTGCGACACTTTTCTTCCCGAAAAAAGTTAATCGGTTTTTCGCTCAAAAAACATGCACAAAAATGATTTGATAATTCACAATAAACGTAAAGGTAAGTGAATGATTATTTGTCTTTGTGAACACACCACACCACAGCACACAGTCCACCACAATGAAATTTGACCCATCTGTGAAGGAGCAGTGGGCAGCTAACAAGGGCATCACCCGGGGAGCAGTGCTTGAGGACGGTACCTTGCTCATGAGTACCTCAGTGGTACCTTTACCGGTCTGAGATTCAAACCGGCGACCTTCTGATCACGGGGCGAACGCCCAACTGTTACGACACCAACTGCCCCAAAGGAAAGTAAACAAAGGGTATTTCCTAAAGCTCTGAAGTGGTCAGAAAATCTTATTTTACCGCGAGTCACACCACCTGACATTTGGCTACCAAACTATTCTAGCCCCAAAGGCTTACCAGGCGTGATGTAATTACGACTGTACCATAAAAGAAGGAATGTTTAAAAAATACACAATTTATTACCAACTTCCCAAATAGAAAATTTATTTGATTCATTATACACGTATTCAGAAAAATGAATAATAGTGTTTAGAACTCTTAAGGGACAAAGGAATTTAGCAAAATGGCCCCAACAGGCAAATATATAGAATTAGAGTTAAATATATTTGCCTCCTATTTACACGATTTTCATACCACTTATACAGAATGGCATTATACATGCAACTAGGGCACAACATTTAATCAAAAATAACCCATTAACTTCAATTATTTGTCATTGTGAACACTGCACCGCACACAGTGCACCACAACCAAATGTGACCTCTGCACTTGACCCAACCGTGATGGAGCAGTGGCAAGCTATTTTTAGACAAATAGCAGTGCTTTGGGCGGTGCCTTGATCACAAGTACTTCAGTGGTACCTTTACCGGTCCAGGACTTGAACCAGCAACCCTCCGAACACTGGGCCAACTCGCTAACCACACTACACTACACAATAACTGTTCAATCATTAGTACACAGCGGAGTGTTGGTGGATAATGGAATCAATGCAAGGGGTGTAGCAATATATCAATCTACACTGATACATCGGTCTGGGATTCGAACTAGCGACCTTCGATCATGGGGTGAACCTTTAACTGAACCTTTAACTGAACGTATCTCCATCGTATGTCGGCAACCACCTGTATTACTCATTCATTCATTATCGGAGTCTATCCCGGGAACTTTTGGGCGCAAGGCGGGGAGCAACCCTGGGCAGGCGCCAACACACCGCAGGGCACACACACACACTCGCACGGTCACACACACATTCACACCTTACCGGGCCAATATAGAGTCACCAGTCGACCTATAGTGCATGCCTGTGGACTGTGGGAGGAAACCGGAGCGCCCGGTGGAAACCCACGTGAACACGGGGAGAGCATGCAAACTCCACACAGAAAGGCCCTACAGCCGTCCCCGGGGTTTGAACCCAGGACCTTCTTGCTGTGAGGCGACAGCGCTAACCACTGCGCCGTCGTGCCGCCCACCTGTAACACTCCTAATTTCTCCTGAAACATTTCTCCTTTTATAGTTTGTTTTCTTATTCATGTTGATAGAAAAGACATCTCAGCAAAAACTAAACCAAACAGTGACACCACTTTTCACCAAAGTAGAGCCGCTCTCTCAAAATAAGTCTAGGTCAGAGTCAAACACACACACACACACACACACACACAGCACCTAATGTCACAGTGTGTATATCTGGCTCTTGGGGAACTAGTGGGAAATACTTTCCAAAGCCAGATAACGCAGGAAGAGCCTCTTACGCAACACAGCGACCAAGAAGTGGGTCAAAACGTTATCAAATTTCACCTTTTACCCAGCCGTTCACACTGCCTCGTGTTTGTAGTCCGGCACTCGGAAACTCAACGCGTTTAGTCTTTCATCAGACTTTTTAAAAGTGAGCAGCTGGGAAGCCCACTACAACCAAGCTGTGGCAAGAATTACCTTGAATGAAACGCATTTAAAACAATATTTATGAAGTGTGTCAGATTCTGACTCTATTCAGACCATTTAGCTCTCTGCAGTCTCACCACAAACTGCTGCTTTATTTATCAGAGTTCAGACAAAGGCCGTGTCTATGTGTGTACGGGGGCTTCACATCAAAAATGAGGAGAACGTGATGCTTTGTGACCTCTACATCCCCTCCCAATGATGTATTAAACACCAGAGTGTGTAAGCATCACGTTTCTCTGACACACACACACACACATCTCAGCTCACCCAGCTTTTCAGAAACGGCCCGGCCTCGGGCCAAAACTCACACTAAAAAAATTCTCTGAAAAATTTCAGTATAATATGTGCAATAATACGTGTATAATACACATATACTGTATTTTTTATTGTATTGTCTTGTTCAAAAACAATACACTGTAACCAGTTGCTGTAAATTTTACTTACCTTACCATAGCATATTTACATAACACAGTAAAACTGGCCTTTTTAAAGAAAAGCTATTAAAAAAGGTATTTTTTGTAGTGTTCAGTGTAAAAATATTCTAGAAATACTCTAGTTTTCAACCACGAGGAATCATGAGCATAAATGATATTTTTCACATATTTTTCTTTTCTGTAGCTTTACAGTGTTAAAATACAGGATTGTAGTGTTATGAAAATACAGTAACATAATGTGAAATAACTATAAATATACAGAAATTTAAGTGTACTGTATGTTACTGTATTCACAAAGAAACCCAAGTGCAGTATTTTACACAAGTTTACTCCAGATTTAAGGCCCTTTCTTTATAATACTGGACTACAACCATACAATATTATGAAAATATAGTGAAATACTCTAGGGAAATAACTGTAAATTTACAGGAATTATTTACAGTACAGAATGCTTTATGTCTACAGCATATTACTGTATTTGTAAAGACCTGAATAATCAAGCTTGCTGTATTATAGCTTTCTACGTAGGGTTAACATTTTACTGTGTTAAAAAGTACAGTAAAATACTGTAGGAAAACATCTACATTTACATCAACTGATTACAGAGCAGAATGCTTTATGTGTACAGCATGTTACTGTATTTGTCAACACATCTCAATCTTACTTTTAAATTGTTTTATGAAAATACAGTAAAACAACTTTAGGGAAACAACTGTAAATTTACAGAGGTGGATTTATCTCTCCTTTTTGGAATAGAAAACTGTTTTCTGCAGTGCATTCTGGGGCTGGACGTGGCCCTTGACTCTTGACGGAGCTGCTCTCCGAAGCTTGGCTCTGGAAACCAAAATAAGGGGAGTTAAAATAGCTGACTATAAGGGTGTGTTTAAAAAAGGCGCTGTGTGAACGTGTTGGGCCCCCAACACTCCCCTTGGACCGCACACAAGCAAGGAAAAAAACAAGCAAATTTAGCCCGCTTCCGCAACCTTCCGTCCCACAGAACCACAGAACAGCTCGAAACTGTGGGCAAGTCCCTCTTTCCAAATCCGGAACTCCATACACCCTGAATAATTCCTGTATATATTTATAAAGCATACATTTCATACACTTTAAAGTGTATTAGGGCCCGTGTCCACCAAACACGTTGTTTCCGTTGAGAGTGCTCAAAACCTCACTTCCAGAGTGCTTTCTCTCAGCGCTCGTTGTTGCTCAGTTTTGAAAACCACCATCGGGCACTTCTGCATTCGTTCCTATTTCAACGTGTTTCTTTGAGATCGCTAGTTTAGCCGACAAGATGGAGAGAAATGGCATCTTAGCATTAGCGGCAGCGTTTGAAATAGATTCCCACATATCGTCGAGACGAGTTTGGGTGCATGAACTCTCCTCCAGCTGCTCCAGATACGCCGCTATTTGTAGTGAGTTCTTGACAGTGTATACTCTGCCCCTTTCTCGACTTTGATTGGGTAGCAAGACTGATATAATGTCGCATTATGAGGATTTACACCCGTAAGCGATTTTCCTAAGAATTGCAGTTACAAATAAACATTTACATGGATTAATAAATACTGAAATTTCATGTCAACAAAGTTTTATAATCAACATCATCGCGTCACAGCGTGACTCATAATGATGTTGGTGAGAAGATTTTTTTCTTCCTCTTTGCCAGCGTTGCAGGAAACGCTGACGCTGTATCATCACACACACACACACTGCCCTGCCCTGGTGACACAAGCCTGGGGAAGGAGGTTAACCTTGAGCATTTTCCCATGAGTTGGCTATGCCATTCTCAGTGTAAACTTCCTCTGATGAGGTCTGCTGCCGTCACTGCCTTCCCGAAGAGGCCCCCGGGGGCCCGGCGCGGGGCCGAGAGCGCTGCCAATCCCTCAGACATCTTCACATTCCGAAAACCACCGAGATGGCACCCAAAGGACCGGTCCTGCACCCCGGCGACCACCTCGCAGATGAGACTCAGCTCCTTTTAAGCACAAAAAATCAGTGTTTTTTTTTTTTTTTTTTTGTGAGATCCGATTCACTATCTGAGCTATTTCATGCCCCAGTCGCTTCTACAAACAAATGGATGCTATCTCCCTCCTGCTTACAGATACTTTACTGTCGACTTATTTTCTGTTCAAGGGGTTGTGAGGAATGTTGTCTCTTTTTTAATCTATTTCAGATTTCAAAGAATATCCTTGACAACGAGGAAAATATTGTTAGGCTTTTATTTCCCCCGCCAGACGAACGCAGCAGATTCGGAGACAGGCTATCGTTACTGCCATCTTACTGCGCGCTGAAGGAGCGATTTGTCATTTTGGTGCTTTGTGTTGGTACTGCTGCTAGTGGTCAGTCAATAGCAGAAGTCTCCAAGTAACAATGCTGAACACTGATGATCGTATCACTGGGTTTTTACAAGGCGGTGAACAGACTCACTGCACTTATGGACTGAGGAAATGAGTAAGTGAGTGATTAGGAAGTCAGTAAAATATATTTTAAAGCACTAATAAAAAACACAAAGTGCTGTACAAAAAATAATACACTAAATAAAATGAATACTAAGATGAATAATTGCTTCATACAGGTATCACAATATTGTCTGAAAAACCCTAGAATATGAAAATCTTTCAAATTAAAAGAGAATGTTAGATAGATAGAGAGAGAGAGAGAGAGAGAGAGAGAGATGATAGATAGATAGATAGATAGATAGATAGATAGATAGATAGATAGATAGATAGATAGATAGATAGATAGATAGATAGAAAGAAAGAAAGAAAGAAAAAAAAGAAAGAGAGAGAGAGGGAGAGGGAGAGGGAGAGATGATAGAGAGAGAGAGAGGGAGAGATGATAGATAGATAGATAGATAGATAGATAGATAGATAGATAGATAGATAGATAGATAGATAGATAGATAGTTGAAAGAAAGCAACAGAGAGGGAGAGATGACAGATAGATAGATAAAGAGAGAGATGATAGATAGAGAGAGAGAGAGAAAGAGAGAGAGAGAGAGAGAGAGACAAAATGCATGTACAAAAGATTATGATTGGTAGTGTCTATCATCATGTCTACCTGCAGTAATATTACACACCTGCTACTAACATTTGTGTAAAGATGACAAATTCTACTATTACGTGTTGTGACAGTTCAATATCTCAAAGCTGCTGCTGGCTCGGAGAACAACAGAAACGCTTTCCAACTCTCTTGATGGACGTCCAGTTTGGACACACACTCACAACACCATGCTCAGCCACGTTCTCCAAACACACTGCTCCAATATGCTCACTGCAACAAACACGGCCTGCTGTCTGCAAACTCACACGGCTACGGACAGCACTTCAACGAACGAAGAGCTACGCAAAGGGCTTCCGTAGTTATTTCTACATGCAGCCACAAAATTAAAGACTGGGTCAAGTTCATATGCTGTATTATTCAGTGTTTAGTAGCACTAAGTCAGCACAGGATATTATCTACTGCACATCTGAGCCTTGTCATGTGAGTCAGTGAGTGATTATTTGTCATTGTGAACCATAACGGCATATGACCTCTGCATTTGACCCATCCGTGAAGGAGCAGTGGGCAGCTGACATGGGCAGTCCCCAGGGAGCAGTGCTTGGGGACGGTACCTTGCTAATGAGCACGTCAGTGGTACCTTTACTGGTCCAGGATTCGTACCAGCAATCTTCCAATCACAAGGCAAACCCTGTTACACTACCCGCGCCATTATCCAACCCTGAGAATTGTCCAGCGCCAGTAGACATACTGCTGCATAGACTTGTGACAGTCCGTGATCCAAGTCCAGGTAAATTTGGATGTGTTCAAGATGCCAAACCTGTCATGAGGGTCACTGAGAGATTATTTGTCATTGTGAACACACCACAACCAAATGTGAGCCCTGCACTTGACCCACCCGTGAAGGAGCAGTGGCAGATTTTTGGCTGTATATTTACACTTACAGCATTAAGCAGACACTCTCTTCCAGAAGCAACTTCCACGTCCTAATTTCACGACAGTTTCCTTGGTGTAACTTGGGGTTAAGGGTCTTGCTCAGAGACTCAATGATGCTAGTGCTGGAGGTAGGATTCAAACCCACAATCTCTTGGTCCAGACCACCTGGTACCTTGCTCATGAGTAGCTTAGTGGTATCTTTACCGGTCTGGGACTCAACCAGCGTCCTACTGATCATGGGGCAAACTCCCTAACAGTTACAGTTCTCTGAGAGCAAACCCAATGATGCTAGTGCTGGAGGTAGGATTCGAACCCTCGACCTCTTGGTCCAGCAAACCTTGCTCATAAGTAGCTCAGTGGTATCTCTTGGTTCAGAGGTGCGTATCCTAACCACTAGACCACCAACACCAGCGCATATTCTGATTCAGACCTCAGCATCCCATAGGACTGGGCGATATGACCTCAATCAATACCGCAATTAATTTCACCTGATTATGATTAATGTTTTTGTTTGTTTGTTTTGGGGTTTTTCATTTGTTGTTTGCCCTCACTGTTTACTGACAAGGTTTGCACAAGAGGGTAGTTGATAAATAGCACAAACAACCAGGGTTCTATTCACAGTTCAGTCACTTACTCGATATTTATTTATTCCTGACGCGCATCCACAGCACTATTGTGCCACGGCTGTAGTTTTAGTGGAAAACTGGAAGGGCTGGAGTCACATGACAGCACACACGCTAGAAGGTTTTTAAGGGGATGGTACATGAACACACACACTGGGAAAGTATGAACATAATTGTGATTAGGTTTATGATGATTAAATGTTCTGCATGTCGGTTTCGAACGAATTAGTTTTCAACCTTTAATTTTCGATTAACTGCCAAGCTCTAGCATCTCGCATTACACTTCCATTGCCATTATTTAGCATTTTTAGTCGTGAGAAACTTCAGCCTGACCACCACAATCAGCACGTCCTTCTGCCATGGCGTAAGTCAACACAGCTGTCTAGGGGAAAATCCCGAGGCCCTTAGTTTCGGTTACAGCACGTTTTTTTTCGTCCCGTTAGGCACTCGCTTGAAAAAAAATATGCATCCTGACATAACATAGCTTTATCTGTCCCACAGAGAATATCTCTTGCTCCTCTCCACTGAGAGCCAGCTCTTAAATCATCTACCGCCCTCCCGGACGCTTTCTGGCTCGGTCCGAACCAAGAAAAACAGGAGAGTGTTTTATTATACATTTTTTTTAAAAACCCCACCTCTCATTTTACCGAAACACAATACGCGCAATGCGCAGCCCGATTGTTGAGAAACACTTTGAGATTATATGTCTGCCAGCCTCAAGAGGTTCACTCGAAGAACGCGGTTTTTCCGTGTGGTTTTCACGTCCTTAACGTTGCACTCAAGTCTCGGGCATTTTAACCCGTATAGAGCTTCAGATGTTATTAAAATCACTGTCCACGCTGCTTATAATTTTCCACTCACGATAGTCGGGAGAGAGAGTGAAGCTGGATTTAAAGGGACGGTTAGGTCTCTGGAGATCAGGATATCGGTTCTCAATACCTCATTATTCTGATTAAACTTTCAGCTAAATCTCTAACCAACGTGCCTACGGCTTTGATTACAATTGTCCCTGTTTAGGCCTGTTGAACAGTCTCTCGTTAGCTTTGTGGGTTTGGACTTGCAATCCTGCTTTGCATATGTTTCCACATCTGTCTTTTCACTCCAACATATTTGATTTACCTTTAGATGCTGGTTGTATGATCCTGCTATGGAGGGGATTGAAAGTAATATTAAGTGCGAGATTATCTATCAACACAGCACAGCACCCAATGCACCACTCCCAAATGTGACCTGTCCATTTGACCCATCCGTGAAGGAGTGGTGGGCAGTTTTTTTTGGGGAGCAGTGTTTTGGGACAGTACCTTGTTGACGAGTAACTCATTACGTTATCAATTGCTATGTATTGCTAGGTGGTGGTGGTCTAGTGGTTAGGGTACTCGTCCCAGGACCAAGAGGTCATGGGTTTGAATCCTTGCTCCAGCATTACCATGATTGTGTCCCTAAGCAAGACCCTTAACCCCAAGTTGCTCTCAGGGAAGTGTACCGGTTAGGGAGTTCGCCCCATGATCGGATGGTTGTCGGTTCAAATTCCGTACTTGTAAAGGTACCTGTAAATTAGCTAAATGGAAGTTGCTCTGGATAAGAACGTCTGCTTAATGCAATAAATGTAAATATAGCAACACAGTGAGTACCAAAAAATAATTGTCAAAATTTGGGTTGGGTTAATTTGTTAACACACATAGTTATCATGGAAATTTAATTTTTTTAAATTAATCACCAAATTTGACCCAAACTTCTGTTTTATCCAACTTAATCCAGATCACTGCCTCTGATGGAATTCGAAGTCAAATGCTTGGGCCAAACTAAGGACAACCATTAACCATTGTATAATGGTTGCCATCGGTTGGGCAGATTGGTTACTATCGCGGAAAGCGGGAAGGCAAGCAAGTAAGTAAGTTGTTTATTTATAAAGTGCTTTTCTCAGACAAAGGTCACAAATAGCTTAACAAGTAAAAATGGCAAAGTAGTATAAAAATAAAATAAGGCAAAAATAAAGTGAAGTGAGAAAATCACAAAAAAAAAACAGGATCAGACATTACCAAATTACCTAGACATTACCCAGCCCAGCGTTTCCCAACCCCGGTCCTCGCGGCCCACCGCTCCGCACAGATTCGACTTTCCCGACCCACAACACAGCTGATGCTACTGATTAGCTAATTAGCAACGTAGGACCAGCGTGCGACAGTGCAGGAAATACCGAATATGTGCAGAGCAGTGGGCCGCGAGGAATGCGATTGGGAAACGCTGGGCTAGCCTAAAAAAGGTGAGTCTTAAGTTGGGTTTTAAACTGTTTGTCCAATTGTACTGAACCCTGTGAGGGAATCTGGGAATCTCAATCTGGGAGGAACTGTTTGAAAATAGTGACCCTAGCTGATTGTAAAGTGCATGTGAAAAGTACATAGAAGGCGCTACAGTAAAATGGATGGATTCTGGCTCAGCCACTCCTTCATCTAGTGATGACTACAATCGTGGCCAAAAGTTTTGAGGATGACAGAAATTTTGTTCATAAAGTTGGCTCCCTTTGTCAGATGTTTCTATGGTATACTGAAGTTCAGTAATAAACATTTCATCAGTTTCAAAGACTTTTATCAAGAAATCTATCAAGTTTATGCAAAGAGCCAGGATTTACAGTGTTGACCTTTCATTTTAAAATCTTCTGCACTTGTGGATATCAGCTTGTGGGCCAAATCCTGCCTGAATGTGACATGTTCTTTCTTTATTACTAGTGTAGTTTGCCAAAATTTATGGCTTTTTATTTATCCACGTGTTTTTTTAAGAATTGACCACATGAGTTCTCATTGGGATTAAGATCTGGAGAGTTTCCTGGCCATGGACCCAACATTTCAATGTTTTGATCCTTGGGCCACATAATTATCACTTTTGCCTTGTGACATGGTGCTCCATCATGATAAATCGAAGCATTGGTAATCACCAAACTGGGCAAAGTTGCTCATGCAGGATGTTTTGATACCATTCTTTATTCATGGTAGTGTTTTTAGACAAAATGTAGCCCTGAACCTTTCTTCACAGCAATTGAAGTTTTGGTGATAAGTTAATTTTCATAATTGCAATTAATTACATTTAATTAGAATCTAGAATCAATGCAAATAACCACCATAAAAACTGTTGGTCTCAAAACATTTGGCCATGACTGTACATTGATTACTTTTCAGACTACATGTGCTTGGACCCCTACCGATGGCCACTTGCAATAAGCCGGGGCCCAAGCACAGTGCTATGGCCTTTGTTTCTGAGCAATACAGACTATGTGTGAACATTTTTCTGTGTTTATTGTAATGTTTGTGTTTGTTGATTCCTCATGTCAACTAGGGACATGGAAGAAAACAATAATGACCAATTTAAGGGTTATTATATTAATCTTGAAAGCTTGAGTTGAAGGCAACTGGCCTTTTTTTTAGATTCTTGAAGACGTTTCACCTCTCATCTGAAAGGCTTCTTCAGTTACTTCAGACAAATTGAGGAAGCCTTTTGGATGAAACGTCTTCTAGTACCTTAAAAGAAGTCCAGTTTCCTTTGATTATACAATTTTGTATAAAAATAATTTGTCAAATGTTATGAACGGCTGGTAGTCAAGTTTAATTGGTGTTCTCTCTACAGTACAGGATGTGCACCCCAAGCTTTCCTAGCAGAGTTTTTTCATCTCTGAAGCGAATCCCATAATGAAGTAAATGAAACAAAACGTGCCACATTCATTTAGCATCTGACTACAGCGTCTTTGTGTGGAATTGCAAGCAGGGTGGAGGTAAAGAGGGCAGAATTGAAGCTGACAGCCTTGAAAACAGGTCTGCTCACATTGCTGCTGACATGTAGTGTGGCTTATATCAGCTGTGATTGGGTTAGAAAGACACATTTTCCCTCTCCCCCTCTCTCCCTCTCTCTCTTTCTCAGTCTGTCTTTCTCATACACTGCATGTACAGTGCGGTGCCAAATGAGCCACCACTCATTTCTTCATAATTTGCTTCCTAAGAGCCAGACTTTCTTGTGTTTTTGATGTAGTCATGTAAAACAGTATTTACATATTCTAGAGTTGGGATCAAGACCACCTAAACCAAGACTAAGACAAGAACAAGGCCAAGACCTTTCTTCATAGCAATTGAGGTTTCTGTGATAATTTAAATTTTAAGACTTTACACTTAATTGCATTTCATCTAATCACTCTTTATAGCAACCTAGAATCAATGCAAATAACCACCATAAAAATTGACGCAGCAAACTTCATGAATAACAAAATTTCTGTCAGTCTCAAAACTTTTGGCCACGACTGTGCATTGGTTACTTTTTCAGTCTACACGTGCTTGGATCCCTGCTGATTGCAGCTTGCAAAAACTGAGACAAGACCAAGACTCTGAAGGGCTGAGACCGGACCAATGCACGTTTTACACCACATGACAAATTAGTGGAAGATGCGAAGCCTAAGAAACATTAAAGATGTTTATTCAATATTTCAATATTTAAATTTACCTCACTGACCTCAGTTCTACTCTGGGACGCCCGGCTGCTCTTCTTACGTTCCCACTATGGCTGCGTGCCAACGTAATGACAGTGTTTTTTCTCGAGATCATGACATTTCTTCTCATATTCTCAAATACACCGGTCAAAAAAAGAGACGCTTATTTCACTTTTAATCTTCCACAGGAGGAATATCAGACACCTTCAGTATGAGACACTGTGAAAACTTGAAAGTACAGAAAATAAAAGAGAATGGCAGAATCCCATTTCACCCCTTCGGCCCTACCCCTCAGCCATACCCCCTTGGCCCTTGACCCTTACCATGGAGTGGCAAGGGGCAGGGGTTGAAATCTACCCCACTAGACGCAACGTGTTACTATTTCCATGGCGTGGGCTGTTGAGACTGAGACCGGACCAATGCACGTTTTCCACCACATGACAAATAAGTGGAAGATGCAAAGCCTAAGCAACATTAAAGATGTTTATTCAATACTTCTCTCTTACATATCTATAATGAGGAAATCACTTCACTGGAAGCAGTTATCAACACTGATCACATCATATGTTAAACTCAACAAACCACAGTAAACACTCCTCAAGACCAAACTCACTGTGTTATTGGCTTGTAGAGTTGTTATTATGCAGGGACATGGCTTAGTGCTGTGAAGAAAAATAATATTAGTGTCAGAAGGAAACACTTCTTTATCCATTTGGTATCTATCTGGATACAGAATAAAATTATTTGATAACAAGTAATACATTTTTTTCTATATTTATTTTTCACTACTGATTACTCTCTCACATTATAAAATAGAAAAAATCTGATCAGTTGAAATTTAGAAAAATTCTGGATGATTTTGAGCCGAGGTGCAAACAAAATAAACACGTCATCAATGGTCATCATTAGGTCTATTTTAGGGAGCTTTGGACATCTTAAAAAGTTCCTAAGCCAATGTATAATTATAAAGTTAACACAAACCAGCAAGGATATGAGTGGAAATAAATAATAACAGGTCTACAAGTGGTTATTATCTGATTAAATTGATGGTTCTGTTTCCCAGCGCGGATGCTAGGCAGGTGGGTGAGCATAGGGAGCCAGGTGGAAGCTGCATGTCACTGCTTCTCTGTTAACTAAAGGTAACGTTGCTGAGGTCGGCAGCGTCTTCCACAGAAGGCAGGGAAGGAAAGAAAGTAAGTCAGGTAACAGCTCCTGATAAATGCTCTTCAAATAATCAATTAATTGATGAAGTCTATGTAGGTGCGATGAAAACGTTTCGATGAGCGCGTAGCACATAACCCTAACGCTAACCACACCCCTAGAGGCTAAACCCCACTATCTTTCAATCCTAGTGGCGTCATTATTTTAAGAAAACTGTGTTTTACTTGTTTACACGTATCCACGGAATTCAGCGTTTTGAAAAATCTTCACTTTGGAGGGTGTTTAAAAAAATATGCGTTTGAGGTGGCTGAAACTCTGTTCATGTGAAAACAAAAGGCCCAAACGTATAAAGAATATGCTTTTATAAAAATATCTGCATACAGTACGTGTAAACAGGCCCTAAATGCACAAAAATGTGACGCACAAGTGGTGCATTAGTCACCAGCAGCATTGGGCTCCACTCACAAACCGTTCTTAGGATGAAATTTATTCTTAAAATCCACTTACATCATGTTCTAGAGGATTCCTACATTCACCAATATTTCTGTATAAAAGGGGCAGCTGGTGGTGTAACGGTTAGGTAGCTCGTCCCGCGATCGAAAGGTCACCGGTTCAGGTACCGGACCGGTAAAGGTACTGAGATATTCATGAGCAAAGTACCATCCCAAGTAGGGCTGGGTTCAAAAAATCGATTCGCCGATCAATATCGATTCTCGTTCGAAAAAATACGATATCGATTCAAAAATCCACGGATCGATCTTTTCCTGCGGCTATGCACTACTTCTCGCGACCACGCAAGGAGAGCTATAAAAACGTGAGACCGGCGAAACCCAAACCAAATAGAGCCATGGCTGAAGCTGCTCCACTCAAATCACCGTCTGGCCTAAAGGCCGATGTTTGGCAACACTTCGGTTTTAAAACAAGTTATTTTATAACCAAGCAAAACTATTATTGACGCAAAGAAATCTCTAAATAAATCGATATCGAATCGAATCGAATCGAGAATTGAATCGGATCATGACCTCGTGAATCGGAATCGAATCGATTCAAGAAATCAGCAATGATATCCGGCCCTAATCCAAAGCACTGCTGTCTGGGCTCTGCCAAAAAAGCTGCCCACTGCTCCTTCATGGATGGGTTAAACGGGTTACTTTTGGTTGTGGTGCACTGTGCTGTGTTCACAGACTTCTGAGCAGTACTGTACGTCTTGTGCCATGTCTTATTTCTTCAAACACGCACACTCACATATTTTAATATCTGTCATTTATAATGTTTAATAACAATTCCTGCGCTTCAAAAAATGTGCCGTATCATGTTGTTCTGTCCTGCCCATAAAAGCTTTGCGTAAACGACTTCAGCCCCAGACGGGCGCGCGGTGACGTGTGAGAGGTTCCTCATGAAGCTCCCAGCAGATGTTTTTCGTTATGCTCCCCCGTGAACAAATGCGTTTCAGGCGTGCAAGGCTCATAACGAAGCGGAATCAAGCACGATAATCTGGGCTCGAGCCCGCCTCGGCCGTGCCTACCATACACGGCGAAAAAAGCCTCCGACCTTCGCGCCAGAAGACCATCAATATCATCTCGTTCCACTGGAAAATTATAAAACAACAAGTCGGCTTAAGAAGAAAAAAAAAGAATAATTTAATAGAAGTTCTCCGAAAGGGTTTCTCTGCGCTTTCATAATCACTGAAGTGATTAGGATCTCAGCACAGAAAAATGCCTAATGCTCTGTTGTTTTTCCCTTGACGTTGCTATACTGATGGTCATGGAGAAAGAGAGGCAGATTTTTGGTTTTTAATGTTTTGTTAAATTTACCTCACTGACCTCAGTTCTAGACTCTGGGACGCTCGGCTGCTCTTCTTACGTTCCCATTATGGCTGCGTGCCAACGTAATGAAAGTGTTTTTTCTCGAGATCATGACATTTCTTCTCATATTCTCAAATACACTGGTCAAAAAAAAAGAGACGCTCATTTCACTTTTAATCTTCCACAGGAGGAATATCAGACACCTTCAGTATGAGACACTGTGAAAACTTGAAAGTACAGAAAATAAAAGAGTATGGCTGAATCCCATTTCACCCCTTCGGCCCTACCCCTCAGCCATACCCCTTTGGCCCTTGACCCTTACCATGGAGTGGCAAGGGCCAGGGGTCGAAATCTACCCCACTAGACGCAACGTGTTACTATTTCCATGGCGTGGGCTGTTGGCGTTTGTCTTAAAGTTGGGATCAAGACTAGCTAAACCGAGACCAAGACCAAAGTGTGTCGAGACCGAGACCGGACCAATGCACGTTTTCCACCACATGACAAATAAGTGGAAGATGCAAAGCCTAAGCAACATTAAAGATGTTTATTCAATATTTCTCTCTTACATATCTATAATGAGGAAATCACTTCACTGGAAGCAGTTATCAACACTGATCACATCATATGTTAAACTCAACAAACCATAGTGAACACTCCTCAAGACCAAACTCACTGTGTTATTGACTTGCAGAGTTGTTAATACTAAAGTTTTGGGTAATTTTGAGCCGATTTGGACTCATTTTGGTCTATAAAATGAGCTGCTTTTGGCCTTTCATGAAGAGAACTATGTTTTTGCACATGATGGTGTTCCATATGAGAGTCACAAACGTGTTTACATCACAAATAATATAATTAATGCCTTTTTATGCAATTTGTTCAGTTATTTCTCTCTCAGTATATCACATACAGAGGAATGAATATAATGTCCTGTGAGTTGACCGTCTTGTGATTCTGATGGTATGTGTGTGGTTTCTGTAAGTTAAAGGGATTCCGAGTTATTAAAACACGAATTAATAAACAACATAAAATGCCTGCGTCGGTCTCAAAGAGTTTTAATAGAAATATTCTCAGAGTTGTGGACATTTTAATACTTAGTTGTTTCGCTGAAAAAGGAAAATATTTGTAATGACGGTAGTGCTGTGTAAATATTAAATATAGCTTCTGTAAAAGATATTATACTGTAAATTTACAGGGATATTTTTAGTCTAGACACTGAGAGAGTGAAAGAGAGACAGAGAAGAAAAGAGAACAACAGAGAGCTGAGTGTCGGCTGATGTAGTTTATCTGACCGTCTTTTTAGGCCTCGTAGTAAAACGTCAGAGCGTTTATCAAAGCGGTTGCCGTTGTGACAGAGCGCAGATGTCACCTCACTCCATCCAACGGGATATAAAGTGCAGTTTTGGATGTCACGGTTATAAACAAACGATGAAGAGAGAGAGTCTCATTTCCTCCTCAAAGTTCCGAGACTTTTCAGTCGTGCACACAAGAAAATCAGACGAATACAAAAGCCGAAAAACAAATGCAAACGCCAAAAGGGGGGTGAGCGGCGGGTCATCTCGTAATGAGTTTGGGTTTAACAGGAATTTTTATCGCTGACTGGTACGGAAGTCGATAGAAAACAAGCATCAACATTATTTATTGTCTCGTACAGTGGTGATCTTGAAATAACCAGAACAAAAATAATGCTGATACTTGTTTTCTATTGGCCTCTGTACCACTACTTATATTTTTCTGAGCATTATTTCAAAAACATGACTTATTTTTCTCATTTTCTCAAGATCACAACATTTCTCTCATGATCTCGATATACTGAAAGTCTCTCTATTTTTAAAAAAATAATCTAACATAGCAAACGTTGTTGTCTTGATATTACGTCATTGTTCTTATAGTCTTAAGATAACTTTTGTTGTCTTGTGAATACATTATAAAAATTTTTTGCTCCTGAGCAAAACATAAGGTTCTCAAGAAGTTCTCATGTCATTTTTTCACTAATGTTACAATGTTAATGTTACACAGTGGTTAGTGCTGCCGCCTCACAGTGATAAGGTCCTGGGATCGAGCCCAGGGTTGGCCGTAGGGGCCTTTCTGTGTGGAGTTTGCGTGCTCTCCCCCGTGTTGGCCTGAGTTTTCTCCCACAGTCCAAAAGCATGCACTGTAGGTTAATTAGCAACTCTAAATTGCCTATGTTTAAATATTCAAAATGTTGCTTAAATATAAAACAGATTGGGTTCATTTGGTTAAACATGTTTTGACTGATTCCTTACAAAATTACACACCTCAGAGCTGTGCTCGCGACACTGCAATTTTTGGCTACATTTATTACACCAACAAAATTTTATACACTACAGACATCAACTTCTCTAACATGGACATGTTCATATACAGTAAAATTGTTCAATATAACATCAGTCTGACGGTCACGTAGTAGAGGTGTAACGATATATTGATCTACATCGATACAGTGATTAAGTGATCAGCAAGCCCAAAGCTTTGATCCAAAATGAAAACATAGATCAGACGTCATACATATTGTAAACAAAACGATAACTTTGTGTTGAACAGGAAGTCTATTTTTATTAAAAACGATCATCATATCAGTCTTTGTGATATCATCAGATATTTAAATAGCGGTCCATCAACTCCTATATCACACATATATATATATGAATTAAAAACCTAAAATCTATGATATAAATGATAATAATGATCGTCAAACGAGTATATTCAGCTTGTGTTACATCAGCGCGTGATATTTACTCATATCATCCTAAATTCTCCTGAATCGAATCGAAATCGCATCGTTGCAGACGTGTGATATTAGCGGATATTAAATCGTATTCCACTGAATTGATACAATATCATTTCATTCAGAAGCTTGTCGTTTACAGCCCTATTAACGATGCTCGTTGCCGGGTGAAAAGTACCTGCCACGTAGTTGCCCAACATCCCTCTTTAGGGAGTGCGCCGTTTTACATGCAAAAGGAAAAGCCATTAGTAACCCTGCTCGAAATAATGAGGCCGGCCATCCGAGCGTAGCGCAACGAGCCGCTGCTAATGGCTGTAAAACCGCAACGCGCGGGTCATTTAGGGAACACTGCTCGGCCCTTGATCCCCCACACAAACTGATGATTGTGCTGCTGATAGTGATACAGGGAGAAAGAGAGTATATACAGAGTGTATATATATATATTATATATATATATATATATATATATATATATACTATATATATATATATATATATATGTGTATATATACACACACATATATATATATACATATATATACAGTATATACAAAACATATTGATTAGACAGATAGATGAATGAATGGTCAGATAGATAGATAGATAGATAGATAGATAGATAGATAGATATAGATATATAGACATAGCTAGATAGATACACACAATTGTCTATCTATCTGTTTATCTGTCTAATGGTATATATATATATATATATATATATATATAGATAGATAGATAGATAGATATAGATATACATACATATATATAAGTATATATATATATATATATATATATATATATTATATACATACATATATGTATATGTATGTATACGTGTGTGTGTGTGTGTGTGTGTGCAGTATATAGATATAGTATATTATCTACTCTGTTAGCTCTATTAGCTCTGTACCATTGGCAAATATTCCCTAACTTTCCAAATTCTTCCACTCTTACATTCAAATGATATAATTGTCAAATTAAACACCTTACAATACATTGCAAACCCCCAAAATAACAAATTATCTGGAACTTCTTGAACAACTTTGTGCTTTTGTCCGTCGTGTAAAAGGTCAGCATTTTGAACATTCTTTGTAACTTGTAATTGCAAAAACACATAATTTTTGTTGAATTTGGGCATAAATTAATATTTTGTTGTTTACTGTTAAAACTGTTAATATGAAATTAGTTTGAGATAACTGTCATTTCACCAGATATTGTAGCTACTAACGACTTTACTGCTAATTTATTACTGAACGTAAAAGAGAAGGAATTTTGGAAATCATGTCAGCCAAGTTATGGGCATATCGTCGCTGTTGGGCAGAAACCTGGTATGTCCAAAACGGTCATTGTTCAGGAAATTGAAAAAATATATGAACATTGTATATAAATATATGTGGACGTTTTTAACACTTTTCTTTGGTTAAATATTTCCAAAACTGTCAGGCCAACGTGAAGACTTTCCACTAGAACTGCTTTATGACAAAAAAATAAAAATGACCAAAAATGGACAGTGATGATATATTATTTTAATAGTTATTCACATATTCAAGGTATATATAGTGTGTATATAAATCTGATGTATACATTCTCTGTACAAGACAAATGTCTAAACTGCTCACACTCGTTATTGACACCACACAAGAAAGAAAAACTACAGAGAAACATTTTAAGAGAAAAACATACCTTACTTATATTTCCACCCACACACAGCAACAGCCACCTAAGGTCCTACTGTCATTCCAGAAGCATGACAGTAAGTTAAACAACTTCAAGTTTATGAGCTTCTACCACACACCACTACCACTAACTCGCCCACCTGTAACCTCCCCAGCTAAACTGCAACAGTTTTGCCGTGTCGTCAAGTTTCTCAGCTCTTCTTACCTGAAGATGGGTTTGTGCAGCAGCTGCCTCTTAATGGTCACATGCTGCTCCATTGACAAGTGTGTGAGTGCGGCGGGCAACATTCGGGACGGAGCCTCGGCGCATTCGGGACGCTCACATCTCACTGCGAAGTCTGCTCGGTCCTGCCTCTCTCCCACTCTGAAAGGGCCGGGGAGGCCACATCTCCTCGACGCGGACAGGGGGTTTTACGCTCACTTACACACACACACACACACTTAAACTTACATACACACACACACACAGCCTGGACGAGGCGAGTGAGTTTCCAGCTGGGGTTCAAGTGTTGAGAGCTCTTCCCCCCGGCTGGGAGAGTTTAGTGACTCGCTGTACTTCTTATCGGCGCCGTTCCTTTACACAAACACACGGAAATAAAGTTCTCCCATGCCCACCTCTCGCGCCCTCGAGCCAGCCTGAGTTTAGTTAAGTGCAATTAATAAAAGTCAAAGAGAGAGTGTGAAAATGCCAGCCTTCAACTAGACAATTTCTGAATGAACTGCTTGATTGCTGTGTGTTATATAAAAAAAAAAAAAAGAAAGGGTACCACAGAGAAATGATACATTTATTAGTTTTGTAAATGATTATTTATTTGAAAGGACATCGTTCACAACCTCAAATTTTATGGTGACGCTGGATATTCTTTTCTTGTCAAGAGCCAAACTGCAAACCTTTTTTCCTCTCCTTTTTAGGTCACAAAAATCATACCATGTTTCAACACAAGGGGGCGTCTCCATTAAGGCTGTCATTCTCTATTTTGGCCACAAGGGGGTACCACTGCTTTGGTCATCATTCCCAATTTTAGGCGCAAGGGTCAATTTTAGGCTCCATCAGAGTTGTCATTCCCTATTTTGGACACAAAGGGCCATCTCTATAAAGATTGTCACAACAACTGTTATGGTTGTCATTTCCTATTTTGGACACTAGGGGGCGTCTTCATTAGGGTTATCATTTGCACAATGGGGTGCCGCTGTTACAGCCGTCATCTCCTATATTCTGGGTTCAAGGGGGACGTCTCTAGAAAGGCTGTCAATTAATACAGGGGCCACAAGGGGATGCAACCATTAAAACTGTCTTTGCCATAACAAGTCGTCTACGGTAAGTATGTATTTCCCTATTTTGGATACCAGGGGGTGCCACTGTTATGGCCTTCATTCCCAATTTTAGGCGCAAGGGGCCTCTCTATAAAAGTTGTCATTCACTAATTTGGCCACAAAGTGGTACAACCATTAAAACTGCTGTTCCATATTTTGGCCACAAGGTGGTGTGTCCGTCAAGGTTGTCATTACCTATTTTGGCCAGAAGGTGCTGCAGTCACAAAAAGGTCATTCCCTAATTTGGCCACAAGATCGTGCAAACATTAAGACTGTCATTGCCAATTTTGGCCACAAGAGGGTGTCTTCATTAAGGTTGTCATTACCTATTTTGGTAACAACAGGGTGCCACTGTAATGGTCGTCATCTCCTATATTGTGGGTACAAGGGGTGTCCACAAGGTGGTGCAATGTTAAAGTGAGTGATTATTTGTCATTGTGAACACACCACACCACAGCACACAGTGCACCACAACCAAATGTGACCTCTGCATTTAACCCACCCGTGAGGGAGCAGTGGGCAGTTAACAAGCGCCCGGGGAGCAGTGCTTTGGGACGGTACCTTGCTCATGAGTACCTCAGTGGTAACTTTACCGGCCCTGGCGAACACCCTACCATTACGCCGCCAACTGTCCAACTGTCATTCCCTATTTTGGCCACCAAGGGGCACCACCATTAAGCCATTAATTACCAACTTTGGCCAATAGGGGGCGTCTCCATTAAGGTAATTATTCGCTATTTTGGCCCCCGGGGGCACCACTATTAAGGCAGTAATTACCAATTTTGGCCACAAGTGGGCGTCTCCATCCATTCTATTTTCTTGTGTATGGCCTGTTCCTGACGTGAGCTTAACCTTTCAACATCTCATAGTTTAACAGCAGCACATATAACCAGCAGAACATCTACAAACAACCTTTATCATCTCACACTTTCTTCACGAACTGCCCGTCTAGTTTGTGAGGAGATTTTATGTTCTGGGCACTAATTAATAAAGATAGAAAGGAGCCAGCGGTCAATCGAGGCTTGTTCCTGCTTCAGCCAAACATTAATTATTTCACAATCTGGCTTTGATTTAGCATGGGTGTTGTTTGGATTGGGGGCGGCTTTTTGGCAGAAGGACCTGTTTAACATGACATGGCTAGAGCTGTGCGAAAGTGCAGATGGACATCCGTTCTTAGTCCTTCTCCAAGTCCGGAAGCTCAGGGGCATTTAGATGATCTTAGGCTACAAAACTTCTACCAAGGCTGTTGAGTGCACTTAAGTTGGAAAGAGAGAAAATGCCAAAGTGATACAAGGTAAGCAATTCCCCAACTCAGTTCGACTTACGGCCTGTTTAGACGTACACAGATATTTTTTATAAATGCATATTTTTAAATACGTTTAGGCTTTTCGTTTACACATAAATGGAGTTTCAGCCACCTCAAATGCATATTTTTAGTCAAGTCAAAGTCAAAGTAAACTTTATTGTCATCTCTGCTATATACTGTACAGGTATACAGAGAGACGAGACGATGTGGCTCCAGTTTTTACAGTGCAAACAACAAAGAACAAGGAACAAAGCATAAATAAGGCACATAGAACAAACAATATTTAAATAGAATATAAAATATACACTTTAAACTACAAAAACTACAAAAATATTAAATATAGACTTTCAACGAAGTAGAAAGAGAGATAATTAGGATGCAGTATTCAACCTACAATTATGATCTTGTAATTGTCTTTTACACTGAATGTGTAAAACAGTCTCAATATGAAAAATTCTATACAGTCTATTAATAAAACAGTATCTCTTATGTCTGACTAGCATTCAAGTTGGATCAAGTTTGTGCTGATATTGTAACAACAGTGGAGAGTCTGTGCAATACTTTCAATAATTTGCGCAGATACAGTTAGTTAGAAGATGACCAGTGATATGTACATTCAATGTTCAATAGTTGTGCATTTTTAAAATGTGAAGATTTTTCAAAACGCTGGATTCCGTGGATACGTGTAAATGAGCAAAAGCTGACGTCGGGGACATCACTAGGATTGAAAGATAAAGAGTGGCTCAGCCCCTAGTGTTGTGGCTAGGGTAAGGGTTATGAGCTACGTACGCGCTGCATTTTTTTCAGGAACGTTATCTTTGCTTAACAGAGAAGCAGTGACATGCAGCTTCAACCTGGGTCCATGTGTCCGCCCACCTGCCTAGTATCCGCGCTGGGAAACGGAACCATCATTTTAATCAGATAATAGCAACTTGTAGACCTGTTATTATTTATTTCCACTCATATTCTTTGGTTTGTGTTAACTGCCTGCCTGCACTAATCTCTTATATGAACAATCAAAATAAAATTCACCTATAATTATAGGGGTGCTTCAGAACTATTAGTGTGGCTAAAGATCCCTAAAATAGACCTAACGACAACCATGGATGACATGTTTAGTTGTATTGAAGGGTACTGTATCGTGATCCACGCTAGACATGTAGCCTGCTATTTACTGACAGAGAAAAACTTAATGCAGACAAGTGGAAACATTCTGAGATTTTTTTTTAACCAAACGTTAAATGTAAATGCAATAAAAAATAAACATATAAAAAATATCTGTATATGTGTAAACAGGCCATTAATTGTTAAAAACTATGAGCTACTGAATGTTAATATGAAGGAAAAGGGAGTGGGGTAAGTTAATTTATTAAACAAATAAATAAATAGTACAAGCATGGATAAGTACATATGACTCTGCCATACACCAAGATGGATTAAAAACAAGAACTCGATGAACATTTCCTGTAGAAAAATGGTAAAAAGGTGCACAGATGAATCTGCTGATGATCTGTTGATGATAGTTCGGTTAGCTTATAACTATGAGTTTTTGAACTGGAAGACAAAAAGGGGGGTGAGAAAAGAGAGGATGAAAGAAAAGAAAAGCTGAATCAATCAAACACTGATAAAGTGTAAAAACCCTGAACGCCATTCACCCTCCTCAACACTAGGGGTGCTCATGTCAGGAACGGTTTAACCACAAGAAAAGTAATAGCACAGTCCTCCTTAACGGGGGGAAGTGGATGAAAAAAGGAATGCATGTTGAAAAGAGGGAGATTGATGAGAAAAATGGAGAGGACGAAGAAGAAGAGAACCAGATAAATAAATGCATAAATTGTATAAGTGGGATGAGTTGCAGAGGGCAGATGATGGTAGTATAATGGTTAGGGTGTTCGTCCTGTGATCATAAGGTCACCCGTTCAAATCCAGGACCGGTAAAGGTACCACTGAGGAACTCATAAGCAAGGTGCCTCCCATGTGCTGTCCATGTCATTTACCCACTGCCGCTTTACTGATGGGTCAAAAGCAGAGGTCACATTTGGTTGTGGTGCTGTGCTGTGCTGTGTTCACAAAGACAAATAATCAGTCACTTCCACTAAATGGAAAACATATGGCTAGGGTACAAGAAGATTGAAAATGAGAAAAAATAGATGAGCTATTTCTGAAGAAAATGCATGATTACTGTGCTGAAAAATTTAGAAAGCAATTAGGTGGTGAAGAAGGTAAAATAATTAAAGTAAAATAGTTGAAACAGTTTGGAAAGAAGTTACATTCCAAAAAACGGTGGAATAAAGCATTTCCCCCAGAACGATTATGCGGCAGCAGTTTAACATTTCCCAAATGAAGCAGGTGAAAGGGAGAACATCTGCGCATACTAGATCAGACTTGCATGCTAGTCAGACTTTATTAGAGACACTGTTTTATCTCATAGGCTGTATAGAATTTTTGATATTGAAACTGTTACTGACCTCATGCACATTCAGTGTAAAAGACAATTCCAAGACCATAATTGCAGTGCTGCATCCTAATTGTCTCTCTTTCTACTTCTAGATTAAAGTGTATATTTTATATTCTATTTATATATTGTTTATTCTATGTGCCTTATTTGTTCTTTGTTGTTAAAGCTGGACGTCGTCTCGCCTCTCTGTATACCCCTGTACAGTATATACTGTAGCTGAGGTGACAATAAAGCTTTCGACTTTGAGAACTAAAGTAGATCAAGGAGGTGAAAAGATGATGATGTCACAGTGTGTGAACATTAAAAAAAATTAAACATTGAATTGTGATTTTGTTTCCCTTTATAATGATTCTTTAACAATTAATTTAACTGAAGGGAACACAACAACTATTATTTTTATTAACCATTAATCATTTAGTTAATTTTGAAGGTAAATGTGAGGCGTTTTAATCACACGCATTTCCTGTGTCTAAACGTAACAAGGAAGTGAGTTTGCTGACGTACGGCTCAACGTTTTGCCGGAAACGATGATGATTTGATCAAAAATTGTGGAAACAGTTGTGGGAATTGGTCAAAATTACAAAAGTGATCCTACACCAATGCATCACAAATGTTACAACTGGTTTATCACTAATGTTTATTAAATTAATACTGGTTCCGACTCAGAACCGGTTCCAATTGATCAGTTCCATCAGAATTATACACCTCCAACGTTATCGATTCGTCTTAACGATTCTCTCATTTCCCAGCACGACGTTTCCCGCTTTGCGTCACGGTACATTACATCACACTCTCTGTGACTTGATCTTCAACCACGAGGAATCATGAGCATAAATGATATTTTTCACGATGTAAACACACACCCTGCGTTTGTTAGAGCTCACGACTCTCACAAGGAAGTCCAACATTCACTAAAACCTTCCAGTTCAGTTCAGTCTTCCCATTTATCACAGACAAAACTTATATTTTAGCTGATAAATAACAACCAGCGTTCTACTCACAGTACAGACGTTTACTTGATATTTATTCATTCCCGATGCGCGTCCACAGCGCTATTGTGCCGCGGCTCTCATATGGAACGCCCTCATGACAAAAATGTACTTCTCTCCCAGAAATGAGTCAAAAATGAGTTACAGACCAAAATCAGTCCAAATGCTCAAAAATGACCAAAACTTCAGTATTTATTCCTTTTACATTAATCAGAAAATATTTATTACATTCTATAATGTTAGAGAGTAAAAAATAAATCTAGAAAAATGCATTATTTGTTATTAAATCATTTTATTCTATATCCAGATGGATTCCAAATGGATAAAGAAGTGTCTCCACCTGCACTAACCTTATTGTTCTTCATAAACTAAACCATAGAATGTCTCTGCAGAATAACAACTCTGAATATCATTATGAATGTGCTGATGTTCACAGTCTTGTGCAGACGTCACTTTGGGGAAAATAAAATGGTTGATTTTGGTGCAGAACTATACTGAGCCTCATTCAGCAACCGTTGTTAAGAAGAAATGTTTTCATAAAATGGATGAGCGTTCCGGAATAAAATCTCATCAAGCTCATCAAGTGTGAGTAGAAAGCTGGTTGTTGTGGTTAGTTATCAGCTCAAGTCGGTAATAAAGGGGGAGATTTGACTGAACAGTAGCATTTTAGCGAGTAATGGCACTCACAAACAGTTTTTACGCATTGACTTCTGTTTTTGTGTACTGAATATCTCATAAATACTTTCACATACAGAGGGACCAGGTCTTGTCACAACCGAAATCGTGCGTTACTTATCACCGTCCGTGTGAAACCCAAGAATGCCGCGACCATTTTTTTGTGAACAAATTATTTGAGTTATTCGAATAATCCTTTTAGTTCTAGAAATAGAAAAGACGAAGAACCTACTGGATGTTGGAGCTAAAATAACATTAATGTATCGAAGCCGTACTGATACCGTGGCCCAAAATACAAGATGCGGACCAAACCATGGGCACACTGTACCGTTGCATCCCTAATAGATACGAAGAGTGGTTAACTGACACTGACGTCACAAGGAGCAATAAAATCATCTGAAAGAAAAAATGGAAGAAGAGAAGAACTGATTGCTGGTATACAGCAGTGAAAAACTGGAAGAAATTAAGAACCAAAAACTGTGTGGTGAAAGCGGAAACCAGGGGAAGTGAAGCCAAAATATTTCCACAAAAATGTCAACTCGACAAGTTGAAAAGGAAGAATAATGCTTCAAAAAATTCCTGCCCATTATGTGCTGATGGAAAATGCCTAAGTTCCTTGATATACAAAGCTCTTCTTAAAATCTATGTTGGTAAACACAAAAATCCATTAGATACGAAGAGCACTTAGAGACGCTGAGGTCACAAGGAGGAATAAAATCAAGCGAAAGAGAAGCCGCTTTTAAAAAATCACACAAAGCTTTTTGAAGTCGAAAAGCATTGCAAACAGAAATTGCGACCAAAAGTGAAGAAATGCACTGCGGGTGACTTTTAGCACATCAAAGGGTGGAGAACATTGCAGAGATATTGTAATAACCTGGCAAAGCTTTAAGCATGAAACCCGGAGCCCTGAAGAACAAGAGCAGCACCAGATTAAAAGCGGCAGCGTTACTCAAACGTGTGTTATGATGAAAGAGCGCTGCCGTGCAGGTTTTTATTCCCACAGAGGAACAGAGAAATTACCAGACGCGTCGGTTATCGGTTGTTTTGCAGTAAGGCCAACGACTAGCGCAGCCACCCTAGCTTTTTAGGGGTCCAAGCATAAAGTGCAATTTTTTTTTTTTTTAATATTTTTTATCTTTATTATAATTTTTTTTCCTACAAAACTATTGCGCAGCTTGAACCAAAAGTCACAGAAAGCTGGAAATTTTAGGGCAGAAAGGAATGTTGTGCAAAAAAGTGTAGTTATCTGCCTATAACTGGCACTGTAGCAAAGAAAAGCGTGTTTTGACCTCTAGGGGACACTAAAGCACTACATAAATTTATGTGATGTCATAACAGAGCTCTAGCCCTAATACGCTGAAATACATAATGAAAACTGCAAATTTAAACTGTATTTTTTACTAAGGATGTACAATATGGAAATTATAGACCGATACCGATATCCAGCGTTTTTCATGCTTATATCCGCCGACGCCGATAAATGAGGAAGTCAGAGTCAAGTGCAAGTGCAGCACCAAGTCCAGGGAGCGTGAAGACAGAGTCAAGTGAGGGCGGATCAGTCAAAACTGACACCTACCTGCGAATCAGCGTTACTCTGTAAGCCTTTTAATTGATCGTGAATAAGAAGCTGGCAAATAAGTAGACAACTTCAGCCTCGTCGTGCGTAAAGACAAGAGATTTTGCTCCCAAACGTTCCACTGCATTTTGGCACAAAACAACACCATACATTTTAAGACAGAAGGCGCAGGACGTATAAAATCCCACCTCGGACTTTGGACATGTCTGGCACAAGCGCTACCTTTCCGAAGGACAATAAATGCGCCATCAAATATCGGCTGGAAATATTGGGCAAGTATCGGCCTGATGCCGATGACTTTTATAAAAGGGCAGTTATCGGCCGATTCCGATTTGATTCCAAAATTATCTTGCAATCCTATATTTTACACTTGTCAGTCTGCAGCATTCGGTCAACAGTATTTTATAAACTTATTTCTGAGACAGATACTTTTCTCTACTCACAACAGCTCTCTGGATGTTTTCCGGCATTTCTCAAAAGCTTACATCAGCATATCAAAGAAAATCGTCACCTCCACGGTTTGCGTTTTGCGTTGACTGTGACTGATTTTCACAGAATAACGCCCAAAAGGGTTACAGAAAGTTCAGACCGATTTTTTGGCAGCTTTGTGGAACAACATTCTCCGTTCCCAGCGTGTTTCTGCCAGGCCAAATCTCTCCTCGTGTTAATAACGAGCGCTTTCTGATGGCTGATTAAGCAGTGTGCTTTAAAGGAGAACTCTGAAGCACATCCCCAATGCGGCCAAGAAAGTTCAAAACTAATGTTCAGTTTAAATATAAGTGATGCTTAAAATTCCACTGTATTTCTACTATTGCAGTCAATTGCTGTAAATATACTATTTTTTTTAATTAAATTCTTTTATTAAAATTCAATTTAAGTGAGTGATTACTGGTCATACAGCACAGTACAGAAACACCACACTGAAAGACCCCAGGAACAATCCGGGAATCAAACCCAGGACCTTCTTGCTGTGAGGAGACAGCGCTAATCGCCGCACCACCTCCAGTGACATTATTTGTTTGCCACATTAGTGCCCCTTCGGTGTGCTGCCACTTTAAAACTAGACAAAGTCAGTTAGCAGTTAAGCAAAGAAATGAAGAGAGTGGAGCAGCAGAACGCAACTGTAATGTCAGAAGGCTGTAAGATACACGCTTAATTAGCGCATTAATGCTAACATGCTGCTAATTAGCTTGTCTTTTGCTATTAAGAGCAGGCGGTTGAAATCCCCCAGGAGGCTATGCAGCGCCGATTCCGCTTTTCCCTCCTAACGCGCCGCAAACGGAATAACGTGAGCAGAGCTGGTGGTAAATGACAGTTTGGGAAAATTCTGGGAATGAGATTGACTTTACGGATCAAGAAAATCCGGTGCCTTAGCACAACTACTATTGCTGCTGCTTTAAACTGGGGCTGTAACGATACATCGAGCTACATTAATACATCGATGCAATGATCAACGAGGCCAAAATGAAAACATACATCATGTCACTTTACATTGTAGAAAAGGTCTATTAGAAGATTGGTTTTCATTTAAATATGTGGTGATGCTCAGGAATAGAAATTTTAAATTATTGTTTTGTGATTTGATATTAATGGTGATGGTGTTAATATGTTTCTCATATCCATGACTGGCTCCTGAAATGAATCAAATCAAAATCGTATCGCAGCAGACTTCGTGATATCAGCAGACGTGGAATCACTGACCACTAAATCAATTCAATACTTATGCTTTGACATAGGGCTGTACGATACGATACCAAAATCTCATATCCCAATAACGATATATGTGACTCTGCACGGCAAAACCAGTCGCTTGCCACAACGGAGGTTTCCGAAAACGAGCGTTTATGTTGCGTGGGGTAAAATTTTGGATTTTTTGTTTTTAGTGTTTTGAAACAGTGGAAGGTCTATACTGTACTGTTGTGAATAAATTTGGCTGAAAAACTTACCCTTTACGTGACTTTCGGAGGTGAGGAATTCAATTCTGTGTTAAGAATGTTAAAGTTTCTGTTTTGACCATTTACTCTTCAATATTTACGTAAATCCACTGGCTGGACTAGCGAAGATATTTTCTCCAGAATCCATCTCCGCCTCCGGACTTCAGTTAACCTAACGAGGTAGGCTATCCGTAGGCTGTGAATGCAGCTGTGAGGCTACCGGTGGAATGCAAACGAGCTGGCGACCAGCACTCAAGCGCTCAGGAGTGTTACGGCGATATCAACTTCAAAGGCAGATTTCTCCGCTTTCACTTGGCGTGACAGGAGAAACCCGACTTTGAATGTTGATATCTCAGTCATATGTCGTCCGAGTCATTCCATATAGGTATCGTTTTGAAGCTTTATGCCCTTTCATTAAAAACATACAATCACCATGTAACATTTATGGCTACAAGCAACTGGTTTTGGGAGGGTCATGTATGTAAATTTTCTGTGAATTTCACAGTGAATCATAGTCAAATCTGATGTCTGAGCCACTGAAGTCTGGCTCTACAATAATGCTCCAAACACTCCACACATGCTCAGATCTATGCAACGCCAAAGGTGCCACACGCCATTGACAGGGCTTATGTCCACCAAACACATTTTTTGTGCTGGCAGCACCTACTTTTAATACAAATCCTATGAGCTTCAGCGTTCTTAGCGCTAAGCGCCTTCAATGAAAATCTGAGTGCTTCAGAGCGCTTCAACTGCAATCCGTTGAATTTAGAACAGTGCTGCACTTAATAATGCCAATTTCTCTTGCAATATATACATATATATATACATTTATTAATTCGATTTGGATTATTATCAAAAATATAGAAAATATATTGATATTTTATCTTTTAAAAAATCTTTTAACAAAATTTTAATAATTAACATAAAAAAATCTTTTAAATAAAATCTTAATAATATGCCTGCTCTCTGCTTAATTCTCGATAGGGATTCAGCAGTTCGGAAAATGAATGAATGAATAAATTACATTTTTTCTAAATCATTGTAAATCATTTTTGTTAATAATTTTAACAGTATCCATTAAAAAATATCCCTTCAATAACACTTTTATATATATATATATTTTATGGTGGGCATAGATTAATTTTTTAATCAGATTAATCTTCACTGTATCTTGGAAATTAATTCAGATTAATCTAGATTAAAATGGCTCATTTGGAATTCTATATCAAGGCATTCAGAATATGTGTGTTACCCAAAATAATGAGACTAAAAGTAAGTCTTGAGAACGGAATGGGAAATGTTACGAGAATAAAGTTTTCCAAATTTATGAGAATAAAGTCGAAAGGAAAGAGAAAAAAGTCGAATATTTCGAGAATAAACTCAGAGGTAATACGAGATTAAAAATTGTAGTATTTAAAAAAAATAAAGCCAAATTACGAAAATAAAGTCAAATTTCTTTTAGGGTGAATGTTTAAGATATGTTCTGGTACAAGCATCGCCGGCTCGCGCTTTGTGTGAGTTAGCTCTACGGAAGACCTTGCAAACATCAACCGTCAAAGGTAAGGTTTATTAAAATCTCTTTAGTATGCATACACATTTGTAAATGTAGTTTGATATAATTTGATAGATCCTCCACATCCATAGTTTCGCAATTCTGTGATTTTTCTAAATATTTCGAGGTTTTTTTCTAATATTTAGACTCCTTTACTCGTAACATTTCTAATTTTTATTCTCGTGGCGCTTTCTCGACTTTATTCTTCGTAGTTTCAGTTTATTCTCAAAATATTAATAATTAATCTCGTGAATCTTAGATTTTAAAGGTGACACTAAAAACGCCGCCGGTGAATTTACATAAACTACTGTATTAACAATTTTATTATTGGATAAACTGACAATAGTTTTATAAAATAGTACAGTATAAAAATCTAATCCAACAGATCCACTATACAGACACTTATGGAAGTGCAGGTGTTCGAAAATTCGCAGCCAGACCCTATGGATAAGACCACAAGTAAAATAATCAAGGTGAAATAATAGCTTGTGTAGTATACACCCAGCTCACAACACAACTTCAGGACAGATTAACGGCGTATATTTTTTTTTACTTTCCCATAAGAGTCTCCACGTTAACGAAAGCATCGTTAACGTACGATAACGGCCCACCAATATATATATACTTATATGCACTTCTTTGCTAGTCAATCAAGATCGAGAAGGACAGTTGGTGGCAGCTGGTGGCGAACGTAGGGTGTTCACCGTGATCGTAGTTGCCTAGTTGGAATCCAGGCCGGTAAAGTTACCAAAAGAGGTATTCTTATGAGCAAGGTACTGTCCCCAAGCACCTACAAAGACATGCTGAGATGCCATTTCTTAAAGATCATCTCTTTGCGTTTCCACTCAAACTAGCGATCTCAAAGGAACACGTTACAATGTTTACATGAAAAAGGAACGAACGCGAAGTGCCCAATGACGCTTTTCGTAACTTAGCAACAACAAGCCTGAGAGAAATCGCTAGAAGTGAGGTTTTGACCGCTCTCAGTGTTTGGGAGACACAGGCCCTTAATCTTGGAATTTCTGACTTTCTTTACTCAGAATTTTATCCTCTGCCCTCAGCTCCAATCATTATTATTTTTATCTACAATGCCCGCAACACTCCACCATCGTTTTCAACTGCCTTGGATCTTTTTGTACTCAGGAAAATAACCTTATCGTCGTCACCCATCAAACTCCTTTATGTGAGTCAACTTTCATCATCTTTGGCAACAAAGGTCACGGCGGAGGGAGGGAAAATGTGGCTCATTTAAGGTGGAAATGGTGAAACTGAGTTGTTCTGGTGATTGAGCTCACACACCCAAATTAACACCCTAATCCCAGTTTGGCTCTGGTCTCATTAAAGCACAGCCACTGACATTCAGCTTCCTGCTGCGGGTTGCGCGAGTTCTGTCCTTCCTCCTCATGACACCACTGGCAGAAAATGCTTCATTTAAGCACAGCAATTTCTCAATGATGTCATGGAAAAACGGCAGGAGACGACGGACATCGTCCCAACAAAATTGCTGGTGGAGAACACTGGGCCTCAATCACCACATGCTGTTAAAAACATCTTCTTAAAATCCACTTGTGCAGATTTTACCAAGATTATGACATTTACCAGGGTTTTATTATTTGAAATTCGCTTTTGACTTTCTTAACAAGCATATCTATCTATCTGTCTATCTATCCATCCATCCATCCATCCATATCGGCGTTCAGTCGGCATTCTATTATTTATTTAGATACGGGTCGATTATGTTGACAACATCAAAATATCGATTTCTTTTGGTCTTATATGAAAAGAAAAGGCTTTCAAAAATTAATTCGCCTCCAAAAGAAAAATCGCTATTTTTTGTGATGTTTTTTCAACATAATCGCCCGCATTTGGGCTAAACAGAACGCCCGACTTCCGGACTCACAAGTGCAGATCGGTCACATACATATATATATATATATATATATATATATATATATATATAATATATATATATATATATGTGTACATCAAAGAAGTATATATATTTTTTAATGGACACTGTTAATATTATAACCAATAATTGTTTATATATATAATCATAATAAATAAAAAAAATCTATTATTACTTAAAAATATATTATTAGAGATTTTAAAAATCTTTCTGAATAATTAATTAAAATGAAAATTGATCAAACATCTATCTATCTATCTATCTATCTATATACTGTATATATGCACATACACACACACTATATACAGTGTACATACACATATATATGAGATGCAATGGTACAGTAACGGTACGCATTGCGCTTTTTTGGGCCACTGTAACGATACAGTTTCGGTGTAAAAAATGGTCAAGGCAATTTTTCTAGAATCGAAGCTTTGTTTAATTCTTTTCACTGGCTAGAACATGCTCCACTTGTGTTTCACACGGACGCTTATTAGTGACGCACAACGTTTTCAGTTCTCAAGGCAAGACCTGATCCCTCTGTATGTGAGAGTATTTGTGAGATATTCCGTGAACACAAACAGGAGTAAATGCGTTAAAACGCATAAATGTAAACACACGCTAAAATGCTACAGTACATCCCCCTTTATTACAGACTAAACTCCTATTGTAGTGAGTAATGGCGCTAGCGCTTACAAACGTTTTACATCATTTATGCGTTTGCCCGCATTTACTTCTGTTTTTGTGCACGGAATATCTCACAAATACTTCCAAACACATTAAGAAGGCAAGAAATTCCACCAATTAACTCTTGACAAGTCACACCTGTCAATTAAAAAGGACAATACCTCATGAATCTTATTGAAATAATTCATGTTTATACATATATATCTAGGGGCTCATATTGAACTATTGATTATTTTTTATTAATCCAATAATAGTTTCTATTTTTATTAATCAATTGTTTGTCTAATTGTTATTTGCTCTAATTGTTTAATATTTCAAATAATTAAAATAGTCAAGTCATAATCATATCACATCCCTTTAAGACTGCTCATTTAAAATTTGTTTACTTGAAATGAAGTGCTAGCATTTTGTGTATGTGTATATACATATGTGACCTGATCTGCTGTTCAAAAATATCATTTTTTCCTTTTCGGAGACCAGATTAATTTTGAAGACCTTTTCTTTCATATAAGACCAAAAAAGAAGAATGGAAATTTTTGATGTTTTTCAACATAATCGGCCCGTATCTAAATAAACAGAACACCGACTTCCGACTCATTACGGCAGATCGGGTCACATATATAAATCTGAAACAATATAATGCCAGAATCTTCATTTATAAATAGGTTATATTAACAAATTCTTCTTAAGAGTGCGTGGTGAATGAGGACCAATGGCATCATGATAAGTTTAAACCTTTCGGAGACTCATAGTCTGATGCACGCTGCTATAGCAACCATCACGGAGCAGACAGTTGCCGTGCAGCGGATAGTGTTGATGTTCAGTGCAAAAATAGACGAGTCTGTTTTCCTCGCTCTCTACTTTCAGAGAATCTCCCTCTCTGAGCTGCAGATTACAAAGTATAGGGGATGATTAATACGAACATCATAAATATTTGTATAGGAATGATAACTGTAGAATTTAGATATGTTAAAATATCACAAAGTGTGCAATTAACTGTGGAACCAATGTTAGCAGTGTGCTGTCATAAAAAGAGATTTTTGAGGAAAAGGTGATTTGTTTTTGTTATTTATTTCAAAAAGGCAGACATTCCTACATGCTGTTTTTATTGCGTATAAACTGAAATATTTTAAGTCTTTTTGTTACGTAATCACACAGATGATTAGGCTTTAAAGCTCAGTATTTCCAGCAGTCCAAAAAATGTCCCCTTTTCATTATATTATAACCTTCTGTGATGCACTAGCTGGTTGTTTATTTGTGTTCTTCAGGAAATATCTTTTACGCTTCCTAATAATGTTTGTATAGCAGCGTTTGCTTGTATGCAATATGCAAAGCAGAAGATTTTTTGTTTGCTCAAATCATTAGAATGCTGGGACGGATGGTGAATGGTAATTGCATAGCGACACTTCCATTTTCAGGCTGGTTCCTTTTTTCCTCTTTTCTCTTTTTTTCCGCCCCTTTCATCACAGAGTCATGCTGGAGGTTCTGATCTAATCTGCGCCGGAGGCAGACGGCTCTACTTAGCCGCTCGACGTGCTGTAAACGGACGCGAAACACAAACAAGCGATGCACTAACACAGGATTTTGCTGCTTTAGTTGCTCCCGGACAGTGTTGCTTTTAAACGCGTTTCTAGCGACATGTTACTTCTGATTAAACATATCTCATCTCCACTACAAGCTCCTGTTTTAATAGAGTAGCTACACTACAAGCTACGGAGAAACAGTAGTTAACTACATCCAAGCTGTTTCGTCCTGTATTACTTGATATTTATGAGCGAAAGACACTCTTAAAGTAAATACATTTAAAAATCTGAGAAACATGATGGTAACGTTGATATGAAAATCTACATTTAGGTCAGTATCAACCTTTTGAAAAAGTATATTTTTATTATCATTAACTATTAAAATATATATTACTCTAGGTTGAATTTGTTCCGGACAGTAGGGATGCGATGGTACAGTGTGCCCACGGTTCGGTACGTATCACCGCTTTCGGCCCACGGTATTGGTACGGTTACGGTACACTAATGTTATCTTATCTCTAACATCCAGTAGGTTCTTTGCCTTTTCTATTGCTAGGGCAGTGCTTGAGGACGGTACCTTTCTCATGAGTACCTCAGTGGTACCTTTACCAGTCCTGGGATTCAAACCGGCGACGTTCCAATCACGGGGTGAACGCCCTAACTGTTACACTACCAGCTGCCCATAAAATACTGAAATAGGCTTTGGTCATAAAAGTCCTATATCGGTTATATATATATTTATTTTTATATTTGACTGACGTATTCTCTTCATCCTGGATCTCAATATACAGGCTGAACACAGGGCTGGGCAACAAATTGAAAATTAATCGATGGTGATTTGCATGAATTCTAATTCTTAATCTATGATTTCTTATTTCAATAATTACCCAAATTACTTACAAATTCTTTCCCCAGTGTCATCTACTGTCCCCTTAAAAACAGTGCCCCTGTTTTACCTTCAGTTGTTTTACAATCACAAATATGTGCACACTCTTAATAGCAAAATATCTCAGTTTTAACAGTAATATGTATTGTACAAATCTCGTAAGTCAACTATGAGGGCAAAAAAAACAAAACAAAATAAACAATCAATAAATCAATTGTAATCAATAGTAAAAATGTAAAATTGAAATTAATTGTGATATTGATTTCGGGTGGTATCGCCCAGCCCTGGCTGAACGTCTGCATAACTGGCAGGTCTTGACAGACGAAAAATCTGGCACAGACACAAGAGAAATTCCTGAATGGCACCAGCGCTCCGAAAACCCACAAGAGCCCAAAAACAAACAAACCAACAGCAGCAGCACAATCTGCAGCTCGTTCTGTCACACTTCCGCTCGGCTCTGATCACTTATTTGTTAAACTAATTAGTCAGACTACAAACGTTACTGTAGCTGTAATGCAGAATCTAATCTGTCAGCTTTAACTGCTCTAATCGTCTGCTTTTAGCTTCCGTTCGCCGACAGACAAATTTTCATTTTTGGCTGAACTTTTCCGTTAACATCTGTCAAATACTGGACGACATCTATCTATCTATCTATCTATCTGTCTGTCTGTCTGTCTGTCTGTCTGTCTGTCTGTCTGTCTATCTATCTGTCTGTCTGTCTGTCTGTCTGTCTGTCTGTCTATCTATCTATCTATCTATCTATCTATCTATCTATCTGTCTATCTGTCTGTCTGTCTGTCCGTCTGTCCGTCTATCTGTCCATCTATCTGTCCATCTAACCATCTATCTATCTAGACATCTAGATACAGATATAGAAATATATACACAAAATATAATCATAACACAACATAACCTTTTAAAAATTGCTTAAAATTTTTTTTTGAATTGATCGATAGATAGATAGATAGATAGATAGATAGATGGATGGATGAATTAATGAATTGATAGATAGATAGATAGATAGATAGATAGATAGATAGATAGATAGATAGATAGATGGATGGATGAATTGATCGATAGATAGATAGATAGATAGATAGATAGATAGATAGAGTAGATGGATAGATGGATGGATGGATGGATGGATGAAAAAACAATTTTTAATCGAGGTAAAATGTCCAATAATCGCGATATTGATTTGAGGTCATATTGCCCAGGCGTACTCCAAGTGATTTTTAACAACGTCTCATTCTGATTGTGACGGAATTGGGAAAACGTTGTTTATGTTTGTGTTATAATTATATATTGTGTATATATTTCTATATATATATCTATCTATCTAGATAAACGGTTGGATGAATGGATGGATAGATAGACGGACATTTGGCAGAGCTACATCGCTACAGAGCTACTTTTTTAGACTCAGTATGTATAAAAATCTGTATTTTCAGCACATATAAGTGACTGTTGCACTGATGTTACATCACCGATGCAGCAAGGGTGCAGAAAAGAGGGTCTGGCTGCCTGTAAAGTCAACATTATTTTACGTTTATTTCTGCTAAACTGTATTGTCATTCTGCTGCAAGTCTAGCGAGAGTTCACTGCTGCAAGTCGACCACCTGTAACGAGCAGAAACAGGAACGCAATCAAGTCTTCTTGTGATAAGCCTTTCATTTTGCATGTGTTTGTGCTTCACACAAAGGTCACTGTAAATTGGCTTTTGACCTCGCCGCAGTCCTGATTCCAGCCGTTTTAGTCACGCAGCCGTGTCTGGATGTGGCGTAATTTCACACCACCGCTGAGTGGATCTGATTTTCTGATGTTCTTCATCATCAGACGGCAGGAGCTCCCGTCTCGCTTTTACACCCTGGCTTTCAGCTTGCTGTCACTGTGTTATATATAATACATGCAATTTTTACTCTAAGCTATCTAGAAATAATTTCTGAATATTTATGTTCTTTTTTTTTTTATTATAATCTGTATTGATATTAGTTTGTTATATGTTGTTTTTAATCATATTGCTTTCACTGTTTATTTGCAGACTTGGTAAAGCTTTTTCAGTTCAGTGTTGATATATGAAAGGTGCTGTATTAAATAAATAAATGAATTAATAACTTTCAGACCTTTCAGAATTTTTATATGTGGTGTTAGAATAAAAGAATCATTGAATCGATATATTGAAATCGATATATCATTACACCTCTAAGGAATTGCAATGATGAATGTTCTGTTTTATGTCTTAGAAACACTCCAAATTTCCCAAAAAATGCATTGGAATGATACTAATTATTTTGTTTATTTTGACAATTCTGATTTTTCAAAAGGAATTATTGTACAAAGTCCCTTAGATTTTAACAAAAAATAATCAATTTATTGATACAAATATTGCACTTTTTACAGACTCATGCTACATTAACACGTCTGTTTTGAAAAGCTTTTAAAAATTCACCTCTTTTTCCTGCCATTTAATATTCATTATTGTTAATTTACTGTAACCCTGTAACAGTTTTTTAAAGCTATTCATAAAGTCTTTAGTTGTTCCTTTTCGACATGTTTAGATTTCACTTATTATTGCTTTTCAAAATCTATTACTGTATTGTCTATTCTCTATTTGTATAATCAGTATAATTGTATAATCAATCAGGATTTCGTGGACCTTTTTTGAGATTGTAGCAGTTTAAAATGCCTGATTTTGCGGCAGCTTTTCTTAAAAAATTGCGATTAAAGTTGCCAGTCGACAATGATCTGTTAAAAAATTGTGGAACAGTTGCGATAATTGATCAAAATTGCACAGTAGTAATGAATTCACATTCATTTATTTTTTTAATGAAAAGGATTTTGGAATGGATTGTTATGCATGAAACAGTAGCAATATGAATAAAGATCTTTTTTTATCATCGTTATAACTAATTTCAAGCAGGTGAAGCATGTATATTTTATGTCATTCTTACATACATAAAAATTCACCCAGTTCTTTACATAAAAAAAACGATTCATAATTATGACTATGAAATTATATCTGATTCATCAGTAATTTATTCACATTAGTTTTTATTTATTATTCTATAACTGATTAAAGCAGATAAACTGTGCATTCTGTTATATTACATGAACCATTATTGTTGCATAAATCTCCTAGAGAAGTGCAGCTCGGAGTGAGAGATCAGGACTCTAAAGGGGGATTTGCTTTAGAGTTTAGTAGAGCAGTTAAATGAGGGCCTCTAGTGGATACACAAAATTGAAGATCCAAAATCTGAACTCACGAGTTGGAACACAGTAAAATATCATCCAGAATCTGTTTTTTACAGTTCATTTCCAGATAAGTATATGCAGAGACAAATACAGCAGCAGCAGTCGGGCTGTTGATAGTGCAACGGTTAGGGAGTTGGCCCTGTTTGAGTCCCAAACTGGTAAAGGTACCACTGAGGTACTGATGAGTAAGGTACCTCTATAGCTGTCCACTGCTCCTTTACGGATGAGTTAAATGCAGAGGTTGTTAAATTTGGTTGTGGTGCACTGTGTGCTGTGCTGTGTTCACAATGACAAATAATGACGTGAAATAATTACAATTTATTAATGCTTCATTCTTATAAGCTCCTTCTTACAAATTGCCAAATATATACAACTGTAACCAACTGCTATAAATGTAGGGATGCACGATATGGGAACTACTGGCCAATGCCGATATCCGATAAATGAGGAAGGCAGAGTTGAGCATATAAAGACGAGATATTTTGCTCATCAAAGTTCCACTGCACGCTCAGAATTTTGGCACAAAAATAACGCCATAGATCTGACATTTCTAACACAGCACCAAGTCAAGCGAGTGTGAAAGCAGAGTGGAGGGAGGGCGGAGTATTTCCAGGGTAGTGCACAACATTTTAAGAAAAAGTCACTTCCTGCTCTATGTAGTGTACCAAGTCAAATAGGGCATGTGTGACTGTCCATGTGCACTGCCTAGTGCATAGAGAGCTGTTAAGCTACAACCCCGGCTATTTCCTGAGACGCATACTACCACATAGCTGATCCCGGGATGACACTTGGCTGACCAAACCCTCACCGGGACTCTACGGAGTTGCCCCGAGCTGACACTGACCATCTCAACCCTACCAAGCTGACACTGACCAACTGAACTCACCAGGAGCCCCTGGAGATGTCCTGAGCTGACGCTTGACCTTGTCAACCCTCCCGAGCTGATCCTGACCCACTGAACCCGCACCAGGACTCCATGGAGACATCATCATGAAACCAACTGGGATTGGACCCTCTGGACGTCTACTGACTCAGCAGCACAATACTAAACTAATTTCAGCTTAATGTTGCTGAGAGGCTCCTGCAAGTGGCTCAGCAACAACCCGGAATTCAAATATCCCTTGGACTATTTTTGTATCTTTGCTTCTTTAAATAACTAACAACTCATCTTGATCTATTGCTTGTTGTACAATAAATGTTCGTGCACCCGGTCGCCCAGAGCAGGATGGGGTCCCCTTCCGAGTCTTGGTTCCTCTCAAGGTTTCTTCCTATTAGAGGGAGTTTTTCCTTGCCACTGTCGCCTCAGGCTTGCTTGTTGGGGGGTTTATATGTAAAGTCCTTTGTGACAATGTCTGTTGTTAAAAGCGCTATGTAAATAAACTTGAATTGAATTGAATTGAACATAGAAAAGTATGATAAGAGCGCCTTACCTGCAACACTATATACCATACCATACCACTATACCAGGGGTCGGCAACCTTTAACACTCAAAGAGCCACTTGGACCCGGTTTTCACAAAAGAGAAAACACCGGGAGCCGCGAATCCTTTTTGACATCTAAAATGAAGATAACACTGCATATATTGATTTTTACTTTTATGCTATGTATAAAAGTACATTGCTTGTGAAATTTTATTTATGCAAAGAAAATATTTTGAACATTTAGAAAAAAAAACACGCCGAGTTGAAGGTCTCTTTCAAATGAAAAAGCCGAACTTAAAGTATCCATGCAGCAAACTAAAATTGCCACATGCCGTAATCCTTTCATCGCCCATAGGCTACCGGAGCTGAACAATGTAAAATACATATTTGCAAAATATCTGATTAAAATATTTATTTTACCCGTTTAATGGAACTTTTGCTCCTGAACCTCAGCGCAAAGCGTCTGCAAATCCGGGCTGTAGGATGTCACCTTCATCATTATATGTTCTATTTTCTTCAGATATTTTTCTTATATTTATCCGTGATTTATCCATTTGGCCTACCGGGGGGTCGAAGCTTGATAAATACACGGCGGTTTGGCAGGCATATACCGGCTTTTGTGACTCATATTTTGAGCGACAAAAAATTAAACCCATTGTATTTTAATGTTACAAGATCACAATAATCTTCAATTCCGAACTACAATTGAAACAAAAAACAACAGATAAAAATAAAATACACTTAAATTGAATACTCATTATTTATTTTCCAAAGCCACAGGGAGCCGCAACATAAGGATGAAAGAGCCGCATGTGGCTCCAGAGCCGCGGGTTGCCGACCCCTGCGCTATACCATACTATATACTGTAAGTGCAGTAGTATGTGGTTTGGGACACAGCCCAGGTGCAAGCTCACGTTCGCTAAGTGAGGCAAACCCGCTATTTAGTTAGTTAAACATTTTTAGTGTGAGTTGAGCGCGTAAAGCAGTGGCCAATCCCCCCCCATCCGTAGTCTTTTTTTTCCTCAAACAAGAGAGAGGTAGTCGAGCCCCCGCTCAACGCCCGCCATTGGGGTCTCTAAATATTTTGGAGCCAAATGCTTTTTTGGGAAACATAATCTCCATCGGATGCCAAATGTGAAACAAAAAATCAGTAATTACTTGTAGAGTTTATTTATTTATTTCTTCGGCCTACCTCACACTGCCTTTACTTTCTCCTGCAGTATCTGAGCAATTTGACCTGCACACTATTGTCTTCTGCACTGTCCTACACATGACAGAAGAATAAATGACACATAAATGTGAACAGTTATTCATAAATTATTTAATATTAATATTATTAATAAATGATAGCATTTATTTATTTATTTATTTATGTATTTATTTGTTTCTTTGTTTTAGCTTTATGTAGTATAAAAGTGCTGAAACTGCAGACATAACTGCTAGAAATAGTAAGAACAGTGTCTGTTTTATTGGCTTGCTGAGTTTTTATTTTATTATATAAAATGAGCTGCTTTTGGCCTTTCTGGAAGAGAGCTACGTTTTTGCGCATGATGGCGTTCCATATGTTGGAATTACATCGCGAAATAATGTAATTAATGCGTTTTTACACAAATCTAAGCATCGGTCTGATAAAAGCAATAATTGAACGATTCTGGTAAAATACCATACTTTTTTAAAATAAAAGCTGTAAATATACATCAAACTTGTTTTTAAGTGCTTTCTTTAAAGCTAAAATTGTTCCTCATTTCACCCCACCTCCACCACCACAAAAAAATCATGTTTTCCTTTATCTTGTTTTGTTCCAGTGCACGATAAAAAGCAAATCGTCCCTGATTTTCTCTTCAACAGCCACTTATCAGCTCCGTGCGGGAGGCCTCTTCACGCCCGGCTTTAGTATTCACACTGAAACCTGTGTGTTACACCTCTCACAAACACAGCAGAAATGCCACGAACAAACACGACAGCGCAGGGATCCAAACTTCTCACCCCTCTAGAGCGTGGATAAATCACTCCGTTCTAAATTTAGGTGAATAGTATGGCATTTAGGGAGTGAAAACCCAATGCCAGAATAATGGAGAATGAAAGAATAAGACGAGAAATTAGTCTTACATATTAAATAGGGACATGGTTTTGCTCTTTATTATATCAAAAGTAAAATTCAGTGAAAATATTCACTATTAAAAAAATAATGATAATGAAGAGCAAAATGTTTCTCCAGTTTAATAATCTTTTAACCTTTTGAGATCTTGGACAAGTTTGGGCATTCTTCTATCCTTTTATTTCTTGTTATTTTGATTTTATTTCTTGTTTTATTTTGTTTTATTTGATTGGAATAGTATATGCTAAATATATATGCATTATATTGTTTATCACTTTTTGAGAAGATCATTTAGTTATGTATTTGAAGTGAAAATACCAATTGTAGTTGTAGTTTTTCTAAACTTGACTGTTGTTGCAATATTTGAACATATGTGACCCTTCACAGCAAAACCAGTCGCTTGTCACAAATGTTCAAAATTGAGTTATGTTTTCATGAAAGGGCATAAATCAAGCTTTAAAACGATACCTATATGGAATGAATGGGACGACATATGACTGAGATATCAACATTCAAAGGAGTCGGGTTTCTCCTGTCACGCCAAGTGAGAAACGGAGAAATCTGCCTTTGAAGTTGACTATCGCCGTAGCACTCACAGACGCTTGGTGCGGTCGCGGCTACGTTTGCATTTACGGTAGCCTACGCTGCATTCACAGCCACACGGATAGCCTACCTGCGTTAGGTTAACTGAACTCGGGAGACGGAGATGGATTCCGGATAAATATCTTCACGCTAGTCAACCAGTGGATTTAGCGTAAATATTGAAGTAGAGCGGTCAAAACACAAACTTTTAACATTCTGCTGGAATTGAATTCCTCACCTCAAGAAAGTCACGTTTTTAGGATGGAAAGGGTAAGTTTTTCAGCCAAATTTATTCACAACAGTACAGTATAGACCTTCCACTGTTTCAAAACACTAAAAACAAAAATCCAAAATTTTACCCCACGGAACATAAACGGCCGTTTTTCTCAGAAACCTCCGTCGCGACAAGCAACTGGTTTTGCCGTGGAGGGTTTGACTTTCGATCTTATGGTGACAACAGCGATACGACAAAATTGTACAAATATTTTAAGTTCGATCGATATTGGTTTTTCAGGGCCGATATCAATACTGATTATTACTAGTTAACACTTTCAATAACCGATATGTGGAACCACGCAAAACAAAAAGAAACTCTCCTCTCTCCTCTTCTCCTTCTCCGAGCTTCACGCATGATTGGCTAAAACAAGCCAGTCAGAGACTGTTGTGGTTCGGACATTAAATAAGTCAGCGAGTCGAGAGCAAAGAGACGGCAATGGAGCCACAGTAGCGCACCTTGTACTCACTTCATATGGGTCAAAATGAAGCATCAATACCGATAATCGGCAAAATGCCTAATATCGGCCCCAATAATCGGCCCGGCTGATAATCGGTCAACCCTTGACAAAAAGTTTCGCATGCCAGGCAAACGTAGCAGCGGATACACTGGGACGCTGCCAAGGTGCACACATCTCCTGCCTTGAGAGATGCCTCATTCTTGCCGGCAGTCAACGGAGTTCAGTTGTTTTGGTGTTAGAACACATAATTTTCTCTGTTTCTGGTGTTCGAAGCACAATTTTAGTAAAAAATGCCTTCCAAACGCCCCAAAGTATGATCTAGTGTCTCCATGTTGCTAAAATGAGTCAAAACTGCCACCTACTTTGCAAGCCATTTAAGGTGGAATAAGAAGCTGGTGAATCAGTAGCCAACTTTAGCCTCGATATGTCTCCTGCTGGAAGTGGTAGTGACTGCTGTCTTGATTTACGATATTTTTAAATTACCATGGGGTCATTGGAATGCGTCTTCATGGTACGTTGGGGACTTACTGTATTATGAATGCCTCAGTAACTAAAATTGCAGATTTTCATTTTCTACTTTTACGTTATGGTCTATATTTACAATATATTTATATTTATATATTCAATGTGCCTTCTCTGTACTGGAACTGGAGCCACGTCGTCTCATCCCTCTGTATACTTGTACATAGCTGAGATGACAGCAAATTTTTGTTTTTGTTTATAGATTTTTTACTCAGTTTCTTAAGACATATTTTGCTTTCATTGAAGATTTTTAGACATACAATATGCTGCATCATATGGCTTATTATAATGAAATCAATGTATGCATTTTGCCAGACAGAAAATTAGATGATCTCTGGAATAAAGTCACATACTCTTGAAATACTTTATTACATAAAAACACAATTTAGATGAGCACATCAGGTAGTGTATTACTGAAGGTTATTGAACGGTGCAAACTTTAGGAATGCACTGATCCAACGTTTTCATTTCTGATACCGATTTCGATATTTGGGCTTTGGCTTTCAGCCGATCTTCAGCACAGATCCCCTACCAGTTTATAAATGAATAAGTTGTGTATTTCTCTGTGAGGAGGAAACTGAGATTATTCTGTTCTGCTTGAGAAAATACTTGATTTAAATACAGTTTTCTTACTAAAACAATGTAATAATTACACACCCATATGTATATGCTAAATTATTTATGATTAAAATAACAAATCAAATTTTTTTTATTTAGTGCCTAATCCTGCGGCGCTAAAAGCATCAGGAACACAGAGATTGTGAGTGAGAGCTGGTGTTGTTAAGGAAGTTAAACAGTATAATGGTGTGATGTGCTTTTGGGCTTGTAGTGTGTTGTGTTGCTTGTTCTGCTCATTGTCATATCAATATGTAGGAATTAGTGTGAATGATGAACAATAAACCAGCTTTACCACAGTCACACTTCCCACGAACGAAGTGTGTGCATACAAACGCAAACATAGAAAAACCTACAATTTAATTGAACAGATCAGCACCATACACCGGCCCAATGCCACCGATACCCGATCCAGCTATTTGAGTCGTTATCGAACCGATATAGAATCCACGTTTTGGATCGGCCCATCTCTAGCAATAATTCACACACTTTGCATGCTGAGCTATGTTAAGGTCAAATAACACAGTCTAAAGAAAAATCAGGGAACATTTCACTCCATGTCGTACTATATGTGACAAATAACAGATCTTGAATCTTGAAAACAATGAACTTTTCCGCAATATTCAAATTTCTAGCCTCAGTATGTTATATAAACCGATGTGTGTGTGTGTGTGTTAGAGAGTGTGTCTCAGCGATTGTCGGGTAATGTATGTATGTGAGGGCCACTTGAGCACACAGCTAGGGGCCGTTCTCTCTGTTTGAGAGTCAGATAAATACAGATCCTGGAGAGGAGAGAGAGTGGAGGCATTACAGCACTCACGGCTAACACACACACACTAATACACCCACACACACATACACACTCACACCTTCCAGCCTACACCTCAGCATGAGGGCCACATCCCTCGCTGTAATAATTAGCTTTAAGAACTCTTTACATTTTGACAACCTCTTTACTAGCAGTGTAACAATACATCGATCAACATCGATACATCAGCTCAACGATACACCAGCCTCGATACCCGGAGGTGGTCTAGTGGTTAGGATTCTCGGCTCTGGACCAAGAGGATGGGGGTCAAGTCCTACCTCCAGCACTACCATCATCCCTGAGCAAGACCCTTAACCCCAAGTTGCTCTCAGGGAGGAAATGATAAAATAAAAATAATACAAAATGAAAACACAGACATTGCACGTATTGTTGATGTCACTTGATATTATACCAAGAAGATTGGGGCTCATTCAACAATATTTTCTTTAGTTTTTATTTTCTTAAATGTGTCCTTAAGAATTTAAGACATTTAAATAGTATAATATTATCCAACAGTAGAATTTTCTGAGAATGAACTACAGTAATGGATTTCTGCAATTATGTTCTTTTGTAACTCCCAACACTGTAAATCTGCATAAATATAAATAATATCGTAACACACTTTGTGATATAGTCAGACGTCAAATCGATATAATGTCGTATCATGTTGAAACTTGCGATTTACACCCCTACTATTTATTAAACGACCTTTCAGCTCGGTTACTCCGACCGCCCCACAATGCACCACGGCTCTAATCGGCCCAAATTTCCACCCCATAATATCCCCATCATCTCCAACAGAACCCTATCAAGGCACAACGGTGAAGCCGAACGTCCATCCAGCGAGTTTGACAGGCGCATTAGGAAATAATCAATCAGATTTGGAGTTATTTCGGTCCGTAATGCCGGTTATTTGTCATGCATGAAAAAGCCAGCGAGGCTTTTCACGCTTCATTTGCTAAGTGACTTACTGTAGCGTAAACCCCGGGAGAGAGGGAGACGGTGGGAGAGAGAGGGGGAGGATAAAACTCTGCTTACCTCTGGCAGGTGTTTTTGTATTTCTGCCTGCAAAACAAAAAGGGGAGAGTTGTATTAGCTCATGTCTATACACACGATCAAATAGTATATCATTTCAATTATATCTTTTTTGGCCCAGTTAAAAAAACAGAAAGAAAATTTAATACAAAAAAAATCACATCTCACTAGAGATTGGATAAATTCTAAATTTAGACAAAATTCAAAATTCTGACGAAATTCTCATTTTAGACAAAATTCAAAATTCTGACAAAATTCTCATTTTAGACAAAATTCAAAATTCTGACAAAATTCTCATTTTAGACAAAACTAAATTTAGACAAAATTCTCAGTTTAGACAGAATTCTATGTTAGACAAATTTTTCATTCAGACAAAATTCTTACTTTAGACAAAATCTAATTTCTGACAAATTTCTCTTTTTAGACAAAATTCTAAATGTATGCATGCAGTGTTCCTAAAAGGCATTTAGAAATGCCACAACCCCTGTTAGAATTATGGAGAACAACAACAAAAAATAAATAAATAAATATATAAATAAATAATTCTATAGTGGGTCATGGCATGTTTAATGTTTAAAACAATTTCCCATTTTATAAAATTCTGTGAAAACATTTTACATTTTAACCTGCATATCAAATTTACAATACTATATTATCCTAAAGCAATAAAATGTTATAGAACAATACAACAACATGCACTGTCTAATCCTAAGTAACACTTACATTTGAATGTATTAGAAAACACAGCTGTTTTAATAATGAAGACTATTATTATTATTATTATTATTATTATTATTATTATTATTATTATTATTATTATTATTTAATGCAGTCAGATATGTAAAATATCACATTTTCACTCAAATTACTTTAATTTCCCGATAAGCACAATCTTAGAAAAACAAAATTTCAATATTTTGTGTCTATTTTTTTCTCAAATTATTACGCAGATGAAATTAACAGGATTACTTACATAATTACTAATTATTACTACTGAGATAATTACTCACTAATCTAGTCACTAATTTAATTTACACTGTCAAATTTATTGTTTCTTTTTCTATATTGTACGTTGTATTTACTTAATAGAAAATGACTCTCCGTACAGTCCATACATTTCTTTTCTTCTTCTTCTTCTTCTTCTTCTTCTGCTTCTTCTTTTTTTTTTTTTTTAATACCAGTTTCCTTTATTGCCGCTGCTGCATTAATTGCTCTGCGCTGTATGCAAATTTACCTCCAAATCAAATCCAGGCCAATTAGAATTAATTTAAAAATCTGCTTATTATATTACACGCAGTAGTTTTACGTGGGGTTTATTCTCAGATATATTTCTATATTTTTCCGTAATTTTTGAATAACATAAAACACAGCTATTGCTATATAAAATATAAATTTAAGCATCGGTTCGTCTTTAAGATAAAATTAAATTAAAATTATTAATCTGCCCGTTTTATTATTCTATACTATTCCCAATTTTCTGATTAAATAAAGGTCAGATATAAAGCTCGGGGTAATTTTCTTAAAAAATAAGGGGATAAATGAAGGGAAATTAGAACGAAATCATTATTTTTGGCCCAGAGGTGAGTTCTGAAGGTGTCACGCGCCATCTGCTGGGCAAAATGTTATTTTTATTATTCATTTTATTCCCTGCCGTCTCTTTTGTTCCCTCATCATTCCGTATTAATGAAAATGATTTCATGTTACTCACCATTACTCCACATTACTCTCTCCGTCCCTCACTTTCCCTTTTACTTTCTATCTTCTCATTTTATTCAGTCTCGTCCCTAATAATTCTTTATTACTGCACATCAATCCATATTACTCCTGTCATTCCCAATTTCTCACCATAATTCCCTATTACTTTCCATTGCTCCCTGTCATTCCCCATCATTCACTATTATTGTCTTATTTTGTCTCATTTTCCATCTTTTCTGTTGTTCCTTATTGGCACATTCCTAAAAACCTTTTTTTTTATAGTGATGTAGGCACACATTTCAAATTTCATTGCTATAATAAAACCTGACAAAGAGCATGTCGCACTTTAACTGTCACAATATAGCAAGTCTATAAATGTACAAATAAAAGTTCTCAAATGAAATAATGCCTTATAAGAAATATTTCTGGTACAAAATCTGTCTTTTATGTGGTGTTATAATCCTAGATAATATATTTAACAATAATCCCTCGTCATGTTACCGAGTCTGAACCTCACATATTTACATGAATATGTAATTTAATCTGTTTTTCCGTGACTAATGCAATGAAATTCCATCAGACTCAAAACAAACAGCTTTCCCCACTGCAGCGCTCATTAGACACGCGTGATAATTCGACAGCATACGCGTGTAAATTCCATATTTGCATTTTATTTCGGCATTTCTGCACGACTTCACCACAAATACGAGCCGGGCGTAAAAGCAATGTATGTGGCTGTGTGTGTGTGTGTGTGTGTGTGTGTGTGTGTGTGTGTGTGTGTGTGTGTGTGTGTG
>JAVGVS010000484.1:0-23732 GCA_032718565.1 Distichodus sexfasciatus | reverse complement strand
TACATTTGAGTGAATAAAGTAACACATAACTACAAACTGGGCTGCAGACTGGCAAATGCCAATGTAACGCCAATGTAACACCTCACTGAAGTCAAGCAATTAAATGCAACAAAAACATGCAGGATGTCAGACCCCCTGATTGGTTTAGCTGTAGTATTGTTTACATCGTCGTTATGGGAGTCAGTGGAAGTTCCTCACAAAAACAGTAATACAAGTGTGTGTGTGTGTGTGTTTTCAATCCTCTCTCTGTACGCAGGTTGTGAACTCGTGGAGGTGTCCTGTGGTTCTGATCAAGTGTGACTCTCTCCACAGCTCCGGTGATTTCCAACAAATTGGAACTCTCACCTTCACACTGCACTCTCAATTCACTACCATAAAGTCGCAGTGTTAGCAAAGGAAGAAACACAGCTCAGATGTCACACAAACTTCACCTCAAAACTGCTCCTTTAAAAGAGGTTTTAAATATGTTTTTCTGCTTAAATATTATAAAATAAAAGCGAGCCTGCTTAAACTGAACTAATAATTTAAGCCAGCGGTTGATTGTTATACTGGGAATTTTACAAATGGAACAAATTAATCAATGTTTTAAGAATAAAGGGATGAAGGGATGAGAAATGGATAAGTTACAAATACATTAAATTCAATATAATACAGCTACTGTATTTAAATGAGCTACTACCTGTGGTTAAGTGAATAAAATTAAATAAGTAACTTAAGTAAATATTGTAATTTGAGATTAACCACACGATACATGTGTTATATTTTTTTATATTAGGGTGATTTTTAGGTAAAGTGTATTTAATTCCACTTGTTGGATTTTAGATGATGTTGTTGTGTATGTGTTGGACAACAATATAAAATTAAGTTAAAAAATAAATGAATGAAAGCACCCCATGCAGGCAGTAATGATCCTTAGACAAAGGACAAACACCTAAGTCTTTAACCCTTTTGTTATGTTGGTTTCTCAGGAACACCAATGATGTTCCTGGTCAATTTGACCTGGGGCCAGTTTAATTATCCAAACGTGTCAGAAACCAAAAAATCCCAATAAACATTGTTTATATCTCATTATTAACTCCATTACTAACCATTTCAATCAATATTTGGTGTAATGGTGTTTTTTTACCTATGACACATCATGGTTTAATGAGCTGAATTCATTCATTTTTCACGTTAAAAATGCATTTTAAAACTCTTTTTAATGTACATTGGAAAGATCTACATATAAAACACAATAGGTTTACATCACATTGACGACATGATTACGTGACATTCACATATGTGAAATAAACCTTTTTATTTTATATGTTGATTACCCTTATTAAGCCAAGCACAGGAAGTTTCATACTGAAAAAATACTTTAAACTATTTTCTACATTTGAAAACTGGTTCAGTTTGACCCGCAACACAACAGGAGGGTTAAAATGAATTTTCTTTGTAGACTAAAAGTTTATTTTCTGCAGGAACGCATCAATCCAAACTGCACGTTGCCTGTCTAACAGCAGGGAAGTAAACATGATGTTGAAGGGAAGCAATTATGTAAATGATGGAGGATTTTGCAGGGTCAAATCCAATCACAGTCGTGACTCTCATTGTGTTTGCACTGAACACTGCCCAGACTGGACACAAATAACATTCTCCAACAGTTGCCGGCAAACCGGATTATCCCGTGCACTGTAAAAAATGATTTGATCATTTAGTCATGTTTATTCATCTTTTTTATTTCAACAAATCTTAAAAGAGCTATATCTAAGAAATTTATGGCATGTAATCATACAATTAACCTAATATATCACCAAACATTAAAGAATCATGTTCATTTGAAATTCTGATTTCGGGTGCATTTCCCAAAAGCTTCGTCGCTAATGTATTGCTAACTATGTTAGCAACACTATGTTACTAATGCTAATGTACACTATGTTAGTTGCTAATGTACACTATGTTAGTCGCTAACGTACACTATGTTAGTCGCTAATGTACACTGTTAGTTGCTAATATACACTATGTTAGTCACTAATGTACAGTATGTTAGTTGCTAATGTACACTATGTTAGTTAGAAATATACACTATGTTAGTCGCTAATCACGGTAACTTGTGATGGCTAACATCAGCATCGTGTTACGCTGAGACAGTGTGGTAACAGTGTAGTAACCTCGAGTCTGGGAAGGAGGAGGAGGGCAAACAACGCACTACAGTATTTTGAATTTGATTACAGTACTAGTATTGGCCACAGTCTTACATATAGCACCTTTAAGTTCAATGGCTGTGTTAAAGTTTCAAGCAAAATCACACTGGATATAAAAATTATTTGAATTCATTATTATAAGTCCAGGGTTTGCACATGACGCACAAGACAATAGATACGATAAAGCGAGAGAGAGGTGGCGACAGCTCTATAATATTTGTTGTATGATGCGTTTAGGATAGAGGTGATCGACATAACACTTGGACATGGAGTCCAGTCAGTTTTGCCCTAAAATGCTGGTTTTGTCCTTCACAAGGATACTTTATACTTTTATACTTTATGTATGTTTCAGAGCCTGTACTTTTCACTTTAACTTGAGTAAAGAAGTCCAGTCAATGCTTCAACTTTTACTAGTCTCTTTAAACACATGTAGCTATGCTTCTACTTGAGTGAAGATTGCACGTACTTTTTGACACCTCTGCTTCACATATGTCAAAAGGCACTCACTCCAAAAATGCCACTAATGTGTCTTACAATAAAAATATTTTTGTGCCCGAATTATGCTAAAAAGTCCTCTTTAACTACACTGTTAACCACAAGTGTTTTTACCAAAGTGCCACTTTAATATAACTCTTAATGTTCCTGTTTCCCCTGGAGTCAGTGTTTTCTGGAAAGTAATTGCTGATAGTTCACTTCTATTGAAAGAAAAAACTTCTGAAAGCAAAGCAATTTCACTTCACTCAGCTCAAGTTTGCTGATCTTTAACCTGCGAATTCTCCTAGCTCAGCCAGTTTGCTGATTCTGTTTTACAACCTCACTGCAGTTCTGCCATTATCAGTGATTACACAAGAGGGATGCGGGACAGCAGTGAGTCTAGGAATGGGGTTTGGGGTCAAATAAAATAATACAGTTCTGTATATTCCACATTGAAAGCACAAAGTGCAGCACTATAAGAGCATTAAACTTCATGCCACACAAGTTCATGCTTTATAATAAAAACATCTACTGCTGGTAACGAAAGCAATGTTCGTGTTTGATGATGAATGTTGGTGTTTGATGGAGAATGTTGGTGTTTGATGTTGAATGTTGGTGTTTGATGGTGAATGTTGGTGTTTGATGTTGAATGTTGGTGTTTTATGGAGAATGTTGGTGTTTGATGTTGAATGTTGGTGTTTGATGTTGAATATTTGTCTTTGATGTTGAATGTTGGTGTTTGATGGTGAATGTTGGTGTTTGATGGTGAATGTTGATGTTTGATGGTGAATGTTGTTGTTTTATGGTGAATGTTGGTGTTTGATGGTGAATGTTGGTGTTTTATGGTGAATGTTGGTGTTTGATGTTGAATGTTGGTGTTTGATGGAGAATGTTGGTGTTTGATGGTGAATGTTGGTGTTTGATGTTGAATGTTGGTGTTTGATGGAAAGTGTTGTTTTTTGATGATGAAGGTTGTTTTTATAATCAATAATTTGTGTTTGATTATGTATTTCATTGACTCATTGATAATGAAATAAGGCTTTCCAATTCACCATAAAAGAAACAGACATTTTAACCTCTTCTTGCCTTAAACATGCTCACCATGTTAACATCCAGTTCTTAAGAAAATGTTGGTATTTGATGGTGAACATTGGCATTCCTCCTTACTGTCTGGATGAGGTCTAAACTGAGCCAGGGTATAGAAGCGCAGGGTTGTTACTGTAGAGACAACTAACACAGCAGCACCAGTTATGTGTAATAATGAACCCCCATGACAAGCCAGAGCAGATCTGTGTATAGGAACTGCAACAGGTAAAAATGGAACAGCTCTCGTGCCTAAGCTGCCCACGTCACTCATATGTCACACCGTTGGAGCTCTGATTAATTAATGTCATTCACTTTGCTGTTTCCTCAGAAGTCTCAGACATCGTCATAAAGTCGACCATAGCAGTGCTCTACTAATTAGTGTGTTGAAATTTTATGGCATTGCATAATTGCTCTGCATGCAAGCGATTCAAAACAAACATTCCCTGACACTTTATCTTCAAATTTGACTAAAAACACTATTCAAAGTCCAAGTCAAACAGATAAAAATTATGGGCTGAGGTTGTGGGTTAGAGAGCAAAATCCAGCAAGAAACAGATAAGTACCTGCTGCATTTTTCCTATATATGTGTAAAGTAGGTACTTATATGTTTTTTCATATACACATTTGTTACACGTTACAGCAGGAACACAGCACAACGCAGCAGAAACAGATACAGGTACCGAAAACCAGATACAGGCACTTGAAACCTTATGAGCAGCAGAAATTAGAACATATTAAGTAACAATAAATGAAATGCATAGCAATGCACATCTATACCTGAGAGCTCATGCAAGAAAAATAACATCACAACGTCCAGCACAGGAGCGTCACATAAAGGAACGACTTTTAAACTAGGTATAGTTCAACAACTACACAACAGATCCAACAGGTGAGACTCTAGACGAGGCGCATCAGCGTCACTCAAAAACTGTCAACAGACTCGGTCATTAAGAGACCCTCAGCATCCTCAGCATCCTCCACCTGTCGCCGTCGGTAACTTACATTCCCTTGAGCCGCATCCACATCCTCTCGGTCTGTTCGTTGCGTCCGCCGTACTTCAGGGAGTTGTTCTCCAGTCCGTCCGCGTCGTTGGCCAGAGAATCCATGATTTGTTTATGTTGGTGTGTGTGTGTGTGTGTGTGTGTGTTTGGTCCTACGCAGTAACAGATTGAGCAGGTATCAGGCTGAGCATGTGTGTGTGTCGGAACTCCGCGTCCTCAGAGCACGTCGGCCATCCCGGAGTTCAAGCTGTCCGTCGGCTCCCGCGAGCATCAGGCAGTTCGTGTGTGTGTGTGTGTGTTTGTGTGTGTGTGTTGTGAGAGAGAGAGAGCGAGTGTGCCTGTTAGTGTGTGAGCGAGAGAAAACGGAGAGCAGCTTCGCAGCCTATCGTGTTGAGAGCGCACCGCTCTCCCGTGCAATGTGCCAATGTTAACTCACACACACGCATGCTCACTCACACACACACACACCGTCACACGAAGGTCCTCTTCACACGGACTCCCGCCCTCTGTCACTCTCTCTCTATCTCTCACTCACTCTCTCTATCTCCCACCGGAACTGCAGCTTACAGAGTCTCTTCTTTCACACTCTGAGCCTCTGAAGTCATTCAGCCTCCTTTTCTCTCTCTCTCTCTCTCTCCTCCTTCCCTCCTTCACTTTCTCTCTCGTCCTCTTTCATTGTCCCTCCTCCCACTCTCTCTCTCTCTCTCTCTCTGTCTCTCTCCTCCTTCCCTCCCTCACTTTCTCTCTCGTCCTCTTTCATTGTCCCTCCTCCCACTCTCTCACTCTCCTCTCTCTCCTTCCCTCTCCCAGTCTCTTTCTCCCATCTCTCTCTCTCCCGCCCCCTCTCTCTTCCTTCGCTCTCTCTTTCTCTCACCCTCTCTCTCCCTCCCAGTCACTGTCTCCCTCTCTTTCTCCTTCTCTTTTCTTGTCCCTCCTCCCACTCTCTCTTTCTCTCCTTCTCTCTCTCTCACCTCACTCTTCCTCCCTCCCTCTCTTTCCCTTGACCTGTCTCTTTCTCTCTCTCCTTCCCTCCCACTCTCTCTTTCTCTTTCTGCCTCCCACTCTTTTCCTTTCCCTGTGTCTCTTTCTCTCTCCCTCCCTTCTTCTCTCTCCTTCTCTCTCTCTCTCTCCTTCCCTCCCTCCCACTTTCTTTCCCTCTCTCTCTCTCTCTCTCTCTCTCTCTCTCCTTCTTTCTCCCCTTTCCCTCTCTTTCTCGTCCTGCCTCCCTCTCTCTTTTCCCCCTCCCCTTTCCCTCTCTTTCTCCTTTCCTCCCTACCTCTCTCTCTCTCTCTCTCTCTCTCTCTCTCTCTCTTCCTCTTTCCTTCTACCTCCCTCCCACTCTCTATCTTTCTCTCCCTTTCTCTCTCTCTCTTCCTCTCTCGTTTTCCCTCTCCCGTGTCTCTTTCCCTCTCCCTCCCTCCTTCCCTCTTTCTCTCTCGCTCTTTCCCTTCATCCCTCTCTATCTTTCCTTCCTCATCTCTCTCTTCTTTTCCACACTCACCCCTTCTCTCCCAGTTAGGTTCTCTCTCTCTCTCCCCCTAAACACAGTTGTTTTTTATCTGTTTCTCCTGCAGATGACAGACTTTTTTTGCTTTTATTCCGCAGCAGAAACGCGATGCACGGTTCCACTCCCACACAGTCGCGGGAAAAGCAGCGTCGAACGGCAGCGTGTACGCACAAACACACACACTCACACACACGGGAGCGCGAGCGTACGTATCACCGCATGGAGCATGTTTTTCCTCCGCAATATAACACCCTCTCTCTGAGAGAGAAAGCGCAGCACTCGTTTCCCCGCTGACATCATCATCATCATCATCATCATCATCATCATAATCATCATCATCATCATCACAGCCCAAAACACTCATGGTCCAGATGCACCTGCTCCTCTTCCTCCCTCTTCAACCTCTCCCTTTTTTCCCTCCTTTTTCTCTTCTTCCTTCCTGCTTCTCCACTCTCCCCACCTGCTCTTTCCTCTTCCTCCCTCTTCCTCCTCTTCCTTGTTGTCCTCCTCCAACACCTGCACCTCTTTTTCCTTCTTTTTCTCTTCCTCCTCCTCCTCCTCCACTCTCCCCACCTGCTCATCCTTCATCCTTCTCCTCCTTTTCCTCCCCTCCCCCTCCTTCCTTATCCCCTTTTCCTCCTGTTCCTTCTCTTCTTCCTTCTTCTCCTCCTCTTCTGCTCCTGCTGCCCCTCCTCCTCTTTTTCCTACTCCACATCCTCCTTGCTTCCTCCTCCTCCTCTACTGCTCCTGCCCTTCTCCTTCTCCTCCTCCTCTTTTTTTCTCTTCATGCCTTTCCACCTCTTTCGCCTTTTCCTCCTCCACCTTCGCCTCTTCATCCTCCTCTTCTTCTTCCCACACCTCCTTTCCTCCTTCTATCTTACTCCCTTTTCCTCCTCTACTCCTACTCCTCCTTCTATTTCTTTTCCTCTCCATCTGCTCTCTTCCTTCTCACCCTCTTGCTCCTCGCTTTCTCTTTCTCCTCTTCGTCTGCCTCCTCTCCACCACCTCACCCTTCTCCATTTTTCCTCTTTCTTTCTGCTTTTCTTTCTCTCGCCGCTTCTCCCCCTCCTCTCCTCTTCTTCTTCTCCTGCTTCCATACCCAATTCTCTGACCATTGTATTTTGTGACCTACAGTATGGGGCGCTGTTTCTTATTTTCCTGCTGAACAAACAGTGTGCCTTTTACTTATAGTTAGCTGCTCCCAACACTTCATTTCAGAATTCTTACGCTTTTATACATCAATAAAGTGTGTAATGATGTGAAAACAGTAAAAAGGAAAAAAAATGTAACAGCCCCTCAACGGTAACAAAATCTGACAATTACAGAAATGGGTGTAGTACTGGTAAAGCCTCTCTCAGGCGCGTCGATGCTAAAGGTTGCGAGCAGCAGCTGCTAATGCCGTTCCGCCGCCCCGAAGCTACGCACTGCTCTTTGTCTCGTCTGTTTTCGTCTTTTTTATTTTTTAGGCCTTGTGGCGAGACGCTAGCATCTGCAGGACCAAACGCTCCACTTGGTCGGCAAAAACCCACGCAGCAGAAATCCGCCATTAACGCACACGCTAATCCCCAATCCCCTGCAGCTGAAGCGAAATGAAAATTTCACGACTGTTTGCAAAGTGGTGGAGAAGGGTGACGTGGAAGTAGTACAACAGCAAATAACTAAATAAATAAAGTAGGACCGTGGGGCTCAAAAATCAACTTTTTAGTAGCTTATCAGTTGCAACGCTACTTTTAAAACACTTAACTTTACTAATAGTGATGTAAAGTGTCAAAATGCTTTATGATTAATGTAATATAATGCTATTATTTTTCTCTCTGTATAAGGCTGGATATTTTCAACTAGCAGGTGTTACTGATTGGTGTTGAACTGGCAGTGGCATCTGATCGGCTACCGTGCCCACACGGCCCACACTCATTGCATCACAGCATGCTTTTGGCAGCTGCAACATGGATTCAGAGGATTGAGTCCGCCTTGGCCAGGATGGAAGCAAGAATCGGTGGCTGTGAATAAATTGTGTAACTACTAGGGACGCACGATAAGGGAGTTATTGGCCGATGCTGATATCCGATAAAAATAAACGAGAAAGTGCTGAGTCGAGCGCAAGCGCAGGGATAGTTGAGGGCAAGATATTTCGCTCGTCAAAGTTCCACTGAACGCTCAGAATTTTGGCACAGAAATGATGCAAGTATCATCAAGTCAAGCGAGCATTAAAGCAGAGTGGAGCGAGGGCAGAGCATTAACAGCATAGTGCACAACATTTTAAGAAAAAGTCACTTCCCAATCTATGTAGTGTACCAGGTCAAATAGGGCGCGTGTGACACTCCATGTGCACTTCCTAGGCGTAGACAGCCGTTGAGCTACAACCCCGGCTATTTCCTGAGATGCATACTACCACACAGAAAAGTATGATAAGAGCGCTTTGCCTACCATACTATTAAGTGAGGTAGTACGCGACTCGGCAAACGGGAAATTTAGTTAGTTAAAATGCATGCAGAGTTCACCAACGTTCAGAATTTTTACACAAAATAACGCCATACATTTTAAGACAGAAGGCATGGGCCGTATAAAATCCCACCTTGGACTTTGGACATTCCTGGCACAACTGCTACCTTTCCCACATATAATAAATGCATCATCAAGTACTGGTGGAAAATATTGGGCAAATCTAAGTATTGGTTCGATGCCGACGATTTTAAAGCAAGCAGTTATCATCCGATTCCTATACGATTCCGATATTATCGTGCATCCCTACTAACGACACAAGAATTTCCCTCGGGATAAATAAATAACTTTCATATCGTATCTTACATTGGTGGGGACACGTACTCACTGTCCCAACGCAATTCTACACCCTTGGTCCGTTCGCTTTGTGCTAAACCAGAGCCCATAACCGCCTGCAGTACACTGGGGGCATTAACAGGCTTAGACCTAATGATGTCTTCCTCGAGGAGGGCCAGGCTATTGGATTACACTCGGTGATGTAAAACAGCTTAATTATTCGGCAATTACCATAGGAACAGAAACAGGACGCATCCTCCATTAAATCATTGCGTCTGGAAATGGGAATATTAGCAGCTTGCGGGAGAGGCCGATCTCTCTCGTTCCCTTCTGTCTCTACCCCCCAAAAAATACGGTATTTAATTAAATTTAAATTAATTTAACGAGGCGACGCCCGCCCCTGAGGCTTTAATAGAGACAGCGCGAACGATAAACTAAGACGAAGGGGTTTGCTGTGGAAAGATTTGAAGGAAGCGAAGACGACACCTTGAAGACGAAATGCCTTCCTATTTGTTTGTCTAGCGTTTTTGTGAGATTTTGCATTTGCCTTTGTATTGCATATACACACACAAACACACACACACACTCAGCAGAGGTTAATGAAGCCATAAATTAGCCCATTTGTTTCATCTAAAAGCCACCGCAATAAAGGCAGAAATCCATAAAGGCAGAGAGGGCGTGCTGGCACCACCGGGGGTGTAAGCAAAAAGAAGGGAGAAAAAGGAGAAAAACATTCATATTCACTTTCGGCTCTATAAGGGTGATTGATGAGAAGCGTTGCCATGGCAACACATGCATCGCCTGGCTACACAAATGGCTTTGCAGCGACTGATTACGGCTGTAAAAGAACGGGCCTGTAGCAAAGAGAGAGATAGAGCAGCCGAGACGCTTCCCGAGACGCTTCTCTTAGACGACCACAACAACAATTGTCCACTCCCAAACGTTAACGTTCCCGCGCTGCAAGACGAATTCCATGACATGCAGCCTTACCGTAGAAAACACCAGAAAAACGGCTCAATCTGGGAAATTGTGAAACGGCCGTGAAGTGCATCGCTCGTTCCTTTAAAACAAGCGACTCATCAGTGTCTTGCGTGTTTAGCTTGAGCCCACCTTACAGCTGTCGCGCTTTTTCAACTAAAAAGCACATATTCAACGTTCTTCAATTCGCTGAAAATTGCGGGTGTTTGAGCAGTGTGATGAATTCAGAGAAGAAAAGAAGCTGAAGTGTTGATCGGTTGAACAGCGGGGACTCAAAAGAAGCTGCAGCTTCAGTGCTACATAAAATATCAGGGATCTTTTTACTAGGGATGAACCGATTCAACTTTTTCAATTCCGATACCGATACTGATACTGACACTTGGGTTTTGGGTCTGGGCCGATCCCGAGTACTGATCAATCAAGCAGGGAAAACATACAGCCAGACCTTTCCTGTCCTGAATTCATTTCGAAGCCCCTTGAAAGTTTTCAGCGAGACTAGGTCCTTAATATAATTCCTCAATGTATAGAAAAGACAAACTTTCATCAACATCACATTTTCTCTTGCCATACATTGGAAAAAAAAATCTCCTGTGCAAATGTGAAATACATTGTCTCCTCGGTTTCGAACCACTTCGACCCAGGGGTCGGCAACCTTTAACCCTCAAAGAGGGTTCTATTCACTGAACAATGTAAAATACATATTTGCAAAATATCTGATTAAAATATTTATTTTACCTGGTTTATTGTTGGCCAATAAACCAGGTAAATGCAAATGAGTCTGCCCAGGCATCGTTATATGCTCTATTTTCTTCAGATATTTTTCTTTTCTTACATTTATCCATGCTTAGCCCACCTGGGGTCGAAAAGCTTGATAAATACATGGCGGTTTGGCGGCATATGCCGGCTTTTGTGACGCATATTTTGAGCGACAAAAAATTAAACACATTGTATTTTAATGTTACAAGATCACAATAATCTTCAAATTTCAAACAACAATTTTAAAAAATTATTATTTTCCAAAGTCACAGGGAGCCGCAACATAAGGATGAAAGAGCTACATCCGGCTCCAGAGCCACGGGTTGCCGACACCTGACTTAAACTATGAACATTTCGGAGTAGAAACGATTTTTTGGGCCAAATTGGAACTTGGAATACGAACAAATCTTGGAAGGTAATCTTGGAAGACGAACTGAGCACTGCGTCATGTTTTAAACGGGAAAATGCAAAATTACACTGTACTTAGAACCAAGTCGAATATTTTGTCACTCAAACAGTATTTTCCATCATAAAAGTCAGAGTTCCAGTGTCTTTTTTGCACTTGTATGATGAGAAACATCGACTGATTGGCGTCTCTATTTGACCATCAAAAAGCCGCTCTGTCATTTCACATGTATGTACTGTTTTTATATGAAAATTTGTAAAATTGCATTATTTCCTACAAAATCCAACAATTCAACACTCACACATTATTTTTGATGGAAAATGTCAGAATTAAATCATTTGTTTTATACTTAGACCAGACAATAAAACAACCTTTCATGGTAGTACTGGAGGTAGGAATTGAACCCACAACCTCTTGGTCCAGACGTGAGTGTCCTAAGCACTAGACCACCACCACCACCCCGCCAAAATTTACATTTCATGATTGTCTTCAGCAAGAGAGGGGGCCAAGTTCCACCCTAGTTTAAAAGGCGAGCTCTCTGATTGGTCATTTTAGCACAGCAAATTAGAGGCCACAAAGGAAAAGAGATTAAAACCAAACAGCTCGAACCCTAGACAAAGAAGGGAAAAAGAAGGAGCGGCAGCTAAAAACAGCACAAAAACAGCCGTGTTGCCTGGAGAAGTCAAGGACGAGTTAATCACTATGATTCAAGAGAGGCCAACTCTTTTCTCTCCTTCATTGCTTTTTCTCCCGGAGAAGTCAGAGAACCAGCGGCAGAAAGCAACAGCAAGTGGTCACTTCTCTGATATTCTGAGAAAAGCTCACGTCACCGTCTAGACCAGACCTGGCCATTGCCCGGCCCGCGGGCTACATCCGGTGCTTTGTCTGTCCCTGGCCGGCCCGCTTGAGGACAGCGTGAAATAACAAATTAAACATGAAGATCAAACATAAGTAGTGTACTTTATCCACACCATTCAGCTGCAATGCTTTTATTTTGAAGGTGAAAAAATGCAAAAAGGTACATATTTTTTAATATTGCTTTTGTTGTCAAAAGAATGTACTGTCAAAAATAAAATTGCATAAAGATATAATATGCTATAATACACTAGAGCGTCACAAAAAACATTGTTTTCACCTGTGTAAAAACGGCGTAAAAAGTGGCAGTATATTAGAGCGTATTTTTTAAAGCTGAATTTACAAAAAATGTACTAGATCATGACATATATTGTTATTGGGATATGAAATGACATATTGGGATATGAGATTGTGGTCTTATCGCACAGCTAAAATTCTTTGCTAAAATTCGGTTTTGATGATTTTGGACAATATGTTGATTTAACACCATCACCTCCATTCATAACGAACACAAAATGCAAATAAGATATATCATTAGAGATTATTGTTATTACTGAGCTCTTTATAATATAATATGCCCTGCTCCGCATTAGTTATAGCTAAACCGCAACATCTAGTATTAACAGTAAGAGCTAATCTAAACTAGACAATAGTCTGTTTTTTAAATGAAGTTGAGTTGAGCAGAGTTGATTACAGTCTGTTGGTTCAGCCCTCCATGTCCATCCAAATTTGTCATGTGGCCCCTCGGGGAAATTAATTGCACACCCCTGGGTTAGCTCCATTCTTTTTACACAAACACTAACCCTCGCCCCTAGTCGCGTTAAGAGAACATTCCTTATTTATTCCCTTTGACATTTATTCTAGGACCGGGCCAGATCAATATCACGATTAATCGAACATTTTACCTTGATTATTATGTGATTACGGTGAGAGGTCGCCGGTTCAAGTCCCGGACCAGTAAAGGTACCACTGAGGTACTCATGAGCAAGGTACCGTCCCCAAGCACTGATGCTCCCCAAAAGTACCTTCCTCCCTAACCGTTAGACTACTAACATCCTAAAGAGAGTGGAATAATATAGTTATTCACAGAATGGAACAAAGAGTGAGAACAAGTCATGACATGAACGTGCCGGAACTAGAGGATGTGTGTAATGGATTTAAATGAATTATCGTAATCATTTGTTTGAAACTAATGATCGGTTATGATCGTGAATTCATATTGATTCTGCAGTTCCCATTGTCCTGTCGACTCTGAAATCCTGAAACGGATTTAAATAAATAATCTTTTTAAATGATCCTGAAACGCTCTTTTCATATTGACTCTCTTTTGTGGCAGCTCTTTTGTGTTAGATTGCAGGTTAGGTTACAACACCGAAAGTATCCGCGTTACACCCTATTGAACAGGCAGCGTTGCCACGTGTGGCTTTAATCTGGTACACCGCGTCACGTGGCCTCGAACCCGTGCTGAGCGTCGCTAACAGACGCCGCATTAAAACTTAACACCTTAAACCGTCCGCTTCTACATCTGTCCACATGCTCAGAGGAGAGTACTGACGGCCATAATTTGGTCATTTAGCAGTGTTGGGATTAAATCCCGAACGCCTCCCTCATCGTGCGGACGGACTCGCGGCTTTGACATCAGAGAGCTCACCTGGGGGCGGTTGGCATGAGACGGGTTCATTCAGACTGTGCTGGAGGTGGGCGGGGGGAGTTTGTCCTTGCTATTAACTTAATTGAGTTCTAAGCTCTAAATGCTCTGATGGTAATTAAACTAGGGGTTGTCTGATTCTCAGCGCCGAAATTTAGCATTTTTATGGTTATCGGTTGTTCAACAGAACACTCAAGGCACAACGCGAATACAATCGCTACTAGACAAACACAAAGGCTGCAAGACGAATGCAAAATCCACCACTCAAATGCAAAAGGCAAAGCACGAATGCAAAACTACAACCCCAAATCAGAAAAAGTTGGGACGGTATGTTAAAATCAAACTGAAAACAGTACTTTGTTAAATTATCTTTTACATTGAAAACAATACAGCGGCACATTATTTAATGTGTTCCTCGTGAATTTTATTGTTTTTTCAAAATAAACACGTATTCCAATTTTGGTTCTTGCAACACATTTCAAAAAAAGTTGGAACAGTAAAGCATTTACCACTCTGTAATGTTGCCATTCCTTTTCACAACACTTAAAAGACGTTTAGGGACTTAAGACACCAAGTGATGAAGTGTTTCAGGTGTAATTTCGTCCCATTCTTCCTGCAAACAAGTCTTAAGGTGGGCAACAGTACGGGGTCTTTGTTGTCGCATTTCGCGCTTCAAAATGTGCCACACATTCTCTATTGGAGACAGGTCGGGACCAGTCAAGCACCCGTACCCTCTTCCTCCACAGCCAGGACTTTATAATGTGTGCAGAATGTGGTTTTGCGTTGTCTTGTTGAAATATGCATGGGCGTCCCTGGAAAAGATGTCTTCTTGAAGGCAGCACATTGTGCTCCAAAATCTCTGTGTACTTTTCAGCATTAATGGTGCCATCACAGAAGTGCAAGTTACCACTGCCAAGGGCACTGACACAACCCCATACCATGACAGACCCTGGCTTTTGGACTTGTTGCTGGTAACAGTCTAGATGATCCTTTTCTTCTTTGGTCCGGAGCACACGGCGTCTATTTCTCCCAAAAAATACCTGAAATACTGATTCGTCTGACCACAGTACACGTTTCCACTGTGTGATGGTCCATCCCAGATGCCTCCGAGCCCAGAGAAGTCGACGGCGCTTCTGGACACTGTTAACGCAGGGCTTCCTTTTGGCACAGTACAGTTTTAACTGGCGTTTGTGGATGTAACTACGTATTGCGGTACTACACTAGACAAAGGTTTGCCAAAGTAGTCCTGAGCACATGTGGTGATATCGCTTATAGATGAATGACGATTCTTGATGCAGTGCTGCCTGAGGGATCAGAGATCACGGTTGTTCAGCTTAGGCTTGCGCCCTTGTCCTTTACGCACTGAAATTCCTCCAGATTCCTTGAGTCTTTTAATTATGTTATGCACTGTTGAAGGTGAAATATCCAAATCTCTTCCTGTCTTTCTTTGAGGAACATTGTTTTTAAACATTTCAATAATTTTCTCACGTATTTGTTGGCAAACTGGCGATCCTCTGCCCATCTTTGCTCCTAAAAGAGCAAAGATGGGCCGAGGACCGCCAGTTTGCCAACAAGGACTAGCAAGGACTAGACCTTTCTTGGATGCTGCTTTTGTACCAAATCATAATTATAATCACCTGTTGACATCACCTGTTTCAAATCACATCATTATTTAACCAATTTACCGCACTACTAGCCCTAAATTGCTCCTGTCCCAACCTTTTTTGGAACGTGTTGCAGGTCTGAATGACAGGAAAGGATGTATATTTACAAATGAAATGAAGTTGACCAGACAAAACATGAAATATTTTGTGTTCATACTGTTTGCAATGAAATACAAGTCAAAGTAAATTTAGAAATCACTACTTTTTTTTTTTATTTGCATTTTCCATACTGTCCCAACTTTTTCTGATTTGGGTTTGTAAAAGACAAAGACAAAAGTCACAAAGCGAATGCAAAAGTCACAAAGCGAATGCAAAAGCCACCAATGAAAATGCAAAAGCTACAAGACAAATGCAAGACAAAAGGAAAGTCACAACACAAATGCAAAAACCACAACACAAATGCAAAAGTCACAAATGCAAAAGCCACAATGTAATGCACACTCCGTCCCGCGACCAGCACTAGGACCCGAAAACGGTCGGTCACGGTTCGGGAAGTATAAAAGGAGTCATTTTCTCGCGGTGTTTCGCTCAGTCATTGAGTCACCAGCCCAACTCCGATTTCCATGTCGGCTTCAACTGTGAGGACTCTCGGTTATTTGGTTATCTCTCCGATTGAGTGTGTGTCATATAGAACGCAGATTCTTGTGGGAATTCTTGCTCTACTCGTTAGAGAGTTCGTAGAGCAAATTGCGTGGCTCTCCCACCTACTGGCGCTCTCAGCCGTGTTTGGGTTAACCAACCACGCTACATCGGGCTAACGGCTAACGGCTAGCATCTCTGCTCAAATCCTAACCAGATCCCTGACACACAAACACAAATACAAAAGTCATAACACAAAGATAAAAGCCACAAACACAAACGCAAAAGCTGCAACAGAACTGAAAAACTAACAACGCAAATGTAAAGACACACCATGAATGCAACAGCTACAAGACGAATGCAAAAGCTCAACTGAACAAAAATCACTTCTGTTGTAACTTTTACATTTATGTTATTGCTTTTGCGTTTATTTTGTAACCTGTGCATTTGTGGTTTGACCTGTTGCATTCATGTTGTAATATTTACATTTCTGTAATGGGTTTAATTTGCAAGTTTTGTTCTGAATGCACCAGCTCCCTGTTTTGACTCAAAGTGAACAGCACTGCTGACAACGTGCTCCACGTCCCTGTCTTATGGGGTTAGCTGGAGCAACAAGGAGAAACACTTTCTCATAATGAGCGTCCAACGCGTCATTATGTAATTCCAACGTAAACATCTCCCAGTCATTTAATAACGCTGGCAGCTTTCTGTGACATTCAGCAAATCAGCACCTCATTACGAGTGGCCGGTCAGTTGCCTGCGTAGACGCGGGCTATTAATCTCTCAAGCCTTATGACCCTGGACTTGGTGGTGCAGCTTGTTGGTAAATGGCCCGATTATCACCGACGGAACAAGTGGTGTGACAATATGCTGTTTTCTACTCTATTGTTCAGCACCAGGCTCTCAGAATTGACCCAGTATGATGTGATGTAGTGCATCAAGCGATAATAATGCGACCAACATGACTCTTTTAAGCCCTTTATGCATCAGGAAAAGTTACGTTTTCACCATTACATTTATCATCCCCATGACAGTTACATTTCTATCATTGTCCCAGTGGTTTATCAAAAGAATATATTCAAAGTAAATTTATGTGTCTTTATTGTTTGCATCTCGAAAATGACGTGATATTTGATATTTGATGAGAACAGAAATCCACAAACAGAGAAGAGCACAAAATCAGCATTTTGGGCTTTCTTCAATTCTTCAAAATGCTTTAGCTCTCTTAAGAACAAGTTTCCTGCAGTGTGTTGGCGCCTGCCCAAGGTTGTTCCCCGCCTTGCGCCAAAAAGTTCCCGGGACAGGCTCACTTAGCGAATGTGAGCTCGTACATGGGCTGCGTCCTGTGTTTCTATGTGGTATTATGCATCACAGTAAATAGCCGGGGTTGTAGCTTAATGGCCCTCTATACACTAGGTAGTGCACATGGAGTGTCATATTTGACTTGTAGACCACATAGGGCAGGAAGTGACTCCGCTTTCACGTTCGCTTGACGTGCCGCTGTGTTAGAAATTTCAGAGTGGAACTTTGGCGAGCAAAATCTCTTGTCTTTACACACTCGACTTCATCATTTATCTGTATCAGCGGATATAAGCTGTTATAATATCTGCACAAACTTAAATGTTAGTCATACTTTTTAAGAAGATACTGTTTTATTAATAGACTTGATATAGAATTTTCACATTTACAGCATTTAGCAGACGCTGTTATCCAGAGCAACTTACATTTCCTAATTTCAGGGACAGTTCCCCTGAGAGCAACTTAGGGTTAAGGGTCTTGCTCAAGGAACCCAATGTTGGTAACGCCAGAGATTGGAATCGAACCCACAACCTCTTGGGCCAAAGACAGGGGTCCTACCACTAGGCCACCAACACCCTCGATTATTGAAACTGTTACTAACCTCATGCACATTCAATGTAAAAGTCAGGTTCCACTTTTGTAGGTTAATACTGCATCTAAATTGTCTCTCTTTCTACTTCTATTTCTAGTTTTAAAGTTTAATATTAAATACTGCATTCCTAGTTTAAAAAGTTTGGAATCACCCTGGCAAAGTGGGGTTTTGGACAGTATTGCCATGAATCCTTTTTAATTTGTGATAATGTTGCACTGATAAGGGACAACACAAACTACCAAAACATATTTTATTACATAAACAGTTAATTTAACAGTTTATACATAGAAAATACTTACATTTTGGATTCATCAAAATTTCCACCATTAGCAGTTATTGCAGCTCTGCATAATCTGGGCGTCCAAGCTGTCAGTTTATTCAAACATTGACTTGATATATTATTCCAAGCCGCCTGAAGATGATTCACACTGGTTGGACACTTCTTACGGACATCACGGTCCAGTTCCTCCCATAGTAGCTCAATTGGGTTGAGGTTGAGTGATCGGGGAAGCCATTCCACGAGAGACATGATACCAGCCGACTGTTTCCTCTCCAAATAGGATTTGCACAGCTTGGAAAATGATGAGGATTTATGCCGATATCGTCCAAAACCCCACTTCGCCAGGGGCGTTTCCAAACGTTTGGAAGGCAGTGTTTATTCTATATGCCCTATTTGTTCCTTGTCCCCTGTTTCTTGTTGCACTGTGAAAACTGGAGCCACGTCGTCTCGTCTCTCTGTATATCTGTACAGTATACAGCAGAGATGACAATAAAATTTACTTTGACTTCGGATACATCGGATCCCTAAAATAAACCCAATCAAGACGTCACTGTCATCACCACAAACAGACATGTACAAACAGGATTTGTTCTAATTTGAATTAAAAAGGGTCCAAATACTGCCCGGAGATTGAAGAGTTTTGGAAATATGTGCAACAGGATATAAAGAGAGTATTGGGTATCGAGCTGAACCTGGATCTGAACCTGTACATATTGGGGATAGTGCCTGATGATCACATAAATAAGGACATGAAATATTTGCTTAGAGTTTTGCTCTTGATAGCAAGAAAAGCCATCACAGCCTCTTGGCTAAAGCCACCACCCCCCAACATCATGCAATGGAGAGTTAAAAAGGTCTATATTATGGAAAAAACTACAGCAAGACTGCAACTGAAACTTGAAAAATTTGAGTATAGATGGAGTCCAATAAAACAATTAACTAATGAGCCCTAAACACCTCTTTTTGTTTATCTGTTAGTTTGTCTGTTTGTTTGTTCTGTTTTGTTGTTGTGCCCATGGTACTGCACTGCAAAAAATCAGTGTCAGAAAATAAGAAAAAGAAAGGGATAATAAGAAAGAAGGTTCCAGAATCAAGCAAAATTATCTGCCAATATAGTGAGAAAATTTATCTTGTAAAGATCTCCTAAAACAAGAAAAAAAATATTTTCCTTTTTCCATGTTTTAACCTTTAATATTCTTAAAATAAGCAAAATTGTCATGAATTTCTTAACTCGTAGTGGAGCATGAGAACCTATCCGTTCTCTTAACTGAATTTCTTATTTCATTTTAAGAAGTTCTTATAATCAGTAAATTTTTCTTAATAAGATAATTCTAGCTAACGTTTCTTAAAATTAGATCATTTATCTTACACATACAAGTCTAGTCAAGTAAGTTATTCGTAAAATAAAAAAATAAGATCTATTTTTTCTTTTTAAGATTTTCTGGCTTGTTAAGATTTCATTTTTTGCAGTGTGTAATATCAGTGGTTGGTTGTTTATAAGCTCTCTCTATAGCTATAAGAATCTGAGTTGCACAAGTAAGGGTGCTAATGGTACTTTAGACCGATGAGTTAAATATTGGGATCTATTAATATGGTTATAACAGACCAAGGAAAGATATAATATTAGGAAAGTTGGTGAGGGTGATGACTGGGGAGGACCAATGGGTGGGGGCAACTCAATGTATATTGTCATGTTGGATTTTCTATGTGTGAAATAAATAAAAAGTTTTTTTTTAGAAAAAGGGTCCAAATAAATAAACAACAATCAACCAAAAGGAGCAAACTCTTGGTGCTTTTCTTTTGGCAGCTAGAGGTTTAAAGAGATCATAAATCAGTTTAAATCAATGTATTAATATTTTGTTTGCTAAGAGCCTTTCATGTGTTATTGTGATGCAGTCTTGAGAAACGCTTTTTACATGCATGTTTAAACGTACTGCAGTAAATAACTACCTCTTCTCATTTTCCTAGCAAAATACCTAGAAATGGGAGGAGATTCAAGACTGTTGCACAACACTACTTCATGTCTTCAGAATGTACCACAAAAAACACACTGTGAACCCCGTGATTATTTCTGCGATTCATTTAGTTCCTAATTACAAAGCTCACAAATTATTGAAGGCAAACAACTGTTTACAGCATGAGGCCAAAAAGTCGTTCAAATTGAATTTTTTAGATGAGATCTGGGGAACATTGACACTGGGAGACAAATCAACCTCGCTGGGAACTTGACAATCATTATGATTCATAATGTGCCTCCACAATTTAGAGGCACATTATAACTCCCACGTAGTCTGTTTTAGTGCTGTTGAAACAGATGCAGTCGCTATTCCTAGCAGAAGACAGACGTGTGAGGTAGTGGACTAACAGGTGTTTCTGGCTGGTGTTGAATCGGCATCTAACTGCATCATAGCACGCTCCTGTCATCTGAAACATGGAGTCGGACGATGGAGTCCACATTGGGCACAATGGAAGCAAGAATCCATGGGCGTGAAATATGTAGTTAGATACTTTTCTCTATATCTTGTAGTGTAGCTACAGAAACTATCATATCAAAACAGCAGCTTGACTGTAACTTGTAGCAGAGGTTGTCAAAAGTACACGCATTCTTCACTCAAGCAGAAGTGTAGATACATGTGTTTAAAAAGACTTGACTGGACTTCTTTACTCAAGTTAATGTGAAAATTTCAGGCTCTAAAACCTAAAGTATAAAAGTATAAAGTTCCCTTGTGAAGAACATAAAGCTGCACTGATCATTACCATCTTTATACATGATGATCACCTCCATCCTAAACACATCATATAACAAATATTATAGAGCTGTAAAGAGCGCTGGAGAAATAAACTCAACTCAACTGAAGTGAAGTTGGTGGAGCTGAGCTTCTTTCTGCACCGCAATCGCCACATCATTTCCCACCGAGTTGCTGCCTTTCTCCCTCTCTCGCCTGAATCGCCTCCTAAAGGGTCTCAAAGTGGAGCCGCTACTCCTTCGCCTCAATGGCCTCCTAAGGCCCGAAATATACTTAACGCTAGGTGGCGCATACGTTTGCGGACGCAGCTGCTACGCAAGCGTTGTACAGACTATACTTGCGCGCGTACTATTTGTTAATCTTGAGGATTAGACAGGTGGTAGTGTACACTATAAAAGTGTCCAGTCTGCCGTTTAGTGACAAAAGAAGAGGAAGAAGTAGAAGGCGTCAGTGCAAGAAAACATCAGCCGGTTTTGCTGTGAAATGAGGGAAGAAAGTAAAAATTAATTGCATTCGGATGTTATGAAGGTGCAAAAAGGACGGCAAAACCGTTCAGCCATGTTGATAATAAACAACGATGTTGACGTCACGTACCAAAACTTGAACACACTGCGCGCCCAGCCCGCACACCCAAATTTAGCTGGTACTGCGTTAATTTCTGAAGACGTGCTCAGAGGACACGTCAAAAGAACGCTGAGAACGCGTGGCAGCCATGATGCCTTCTAGGCGTTATGTATATTTCGGCACTAAAGCGTCACAAAGTAGAGACGCTACTCCTTTGCACCTTAATTGCCTCCTAAAGGAAGGTGTTTAGGGCATGTCCAACTGTGAGGAGAGTCTCGACTGGCCTGGGAGCACTGGAGAAGATGGCACTGGAGAGAGGGATGCCTGGACATCTTTGCTAAGACTGCTAAATCCCACAACCCAGATTCGGATAAGCGGTTGAGAATGAAGGAATGAACCCCTAGTGATGTTGCCATCTTGAAGGTGATCCACTCCTCCACCACCTTCAGCTCTCTGTCCTGGTTCCCGGGGGAAGTTCCGTTGCCTTCTAGCTGGTAACCCAGTCGGATCTGCCAGCTTCAGAGACGACAGAGCAGCCGACCAAGCGATGAGCATTCACATACACATTGAAATTGTTCAAAGAAATAAACACACTTGTTGAGTTCAAACTAATCTGTTGTCTAATTGGTTGAACTCACCTTGCCAACAAGTCGTTAGGGTCACATAAACCATGGTGTGTTATTACGTTCACCTGAACCATCTGCTCTCTGGTTCTAGTGTTGATCTTGCATGCTTCAATCAACGGTAACTGCAACCTCTCCTCCGAAAAAGGCCTCTTTAGTTCTAAAAGCTGATGGTGTTTATCCGCTAGTGGGGTTGTCACCTCATAGGTGGTCCTGAGAGACGTTGACCGACTCCGTGGGTCTGAACCATCAAGTGAGTTATTAGGGCCACGATCCAAGGTGTGAACAATCTGTGAGTGGTTGCCCTCCCCGGCCACCACGCGAGACAACCCCACTAGGGGTTAAACACTTGCTACTCCTCATCAGCTTTTAGATGTGAGAGAAATCAAGACCTAAAAGAAGTCCAGCTGCTATGACTCATGCACTCCAGACACCCATGTCCTGAATGATGGAGATCCCTCACAGACATGCTCCCTTGGTGAATATCCCACATGGCGGGCTCAGTATTAGCCTGCTAAATTAAACAAATTCAAATGTGTCCAATAGGACCTTTTTAAAAATTCATAACCTCATCAAAGCACACATTAAACTTGAGCTGCAGCTTCAGATCTTTCTGTACTGTCGTTGGTACTGTAAAAATAGCAACAGCATTCCATGACACCGCCGCTTGAATATATGCAGCTTCTGAGGAGTAGACATCATTACATATTACCAGAAATGACAAATTCCCAAATTTCCACATGAATATGAAGGAAAGGGCCAATCCTTCCGTCTCACCACCCATCTGGCTGAGCCACACATTAGCATGGGTCATATTTTGCAGCGTAACGATTAGGGAGTTGTGCCCCATGATCCAAAGGTCACTGGTTCAAGTCCCAGGCTGGTAAAGGTACCACTGAGGTACTCACAAATACACTGCAAAAAATGCCTTTTTAAAAATAAGAAAAAAATTACTATTTTTGGGAAAAAAATACTTATTTCAAGCAAAATTATCTGCCAGTGCAGCAAGAAAATTGCACTTGCTAAGATTTCTTAAAACAAGAAAAGAAAATACTCAAAGACTAAGCATACACAACTTAAATTAAGCAGAATATACTAGTTTTTTTTCCCTCCAATTCTACTGAAACAAGTAAAAATATACTTACAGTGTCTACCTGTTAACACAACTCCTTTACCAATGTGGGTTGTTTTAAGAAAAAACTGCTCAAAATGAGTTGTATTACCTAGGTAGGATAACTCAAGATAAATTTTCTTGAAACAAGTCAAATAATCTAAACAATATTCAGTCTCACCAAGAAAATAAATCCAAAAAACGGTGTAACAAGATTAAAATGCTGAATTCAAGTCAATTACACTTTTTTTTTACACAGATTTTTATTTTTTGCAGTGTACTGCTGCCCAGGTGTTGTACGTCAGCTGCCCACTGCTCCATCACAGATGAAGGTCACATTGCGTTTTGGAGCACTGTTTGCTGTGTTCACAATCACTCACTTAAATTCACATACATTTAATTTTTGGGGCAGTTGATAGCGTAACAGTCAGGGCGTTCGCCCCATGATCGGAATGTCACCGGTTTGAATCCAAGGACCGATAAAGGTATCAATCAGGTACTCATGAGCAAGGTACCGTCCCCAAGTACCACTCCCCGGGCGCTGCCCATGTTAGCTGCCCACTGCTCCTTCATGGATGGGTCAAATGCAGAGGTCACA
>JAVGVS010000483.1:252771-273463 GCA_032718565.1 Distichodus sexfasciatus | reverse complement strand
ATTGTTTTAAAGTCTTCACTTTTGTAGCAATTGTAACTCTTTGTAAGCATGACTCATGAAGATAGTCAAAACCTATGAAGAAAATATAGTTTACCGCACCATCTTTCGAGATATTTTAGTTTACTCTTTTTAAAGTAATGCTAACTATTAGTTATAAGCTATCATAAAGCGTACTCGGTGCAGATGTTTGGGTTATTTATTTTTTTTAAAGCAAGTAAAACCACGGTTTAAAAGCTTACCTGAAAAACAGCAGAATAGTAGAATCCATCGCTTAGGGTAAAAACATCTCGTCATTTTCATTTTATTATATTCCTTACTTCATCTTTTCATTGTGTGTGTAACATGAGCATCGGGTGTGTGCTCGCAGGAGGAGCCTGACTGCAGGAGGAGCTTTCCTGCATGATGTGACATGACACCAAACTGTAATAATCATGGTTCTGGATGGGTGTACAAAAACTGCCCCTATTCTAATTTGAATCTCTATAATCAAAACCAGTAGGAAAAATGTTGTCTATTCTGTATTATTTATTTATCACTATAAGTATGCCTATAACCACAATTTTTCATTTTTTGTTTTATTTGGGATCAGTTTTCCAGCATAATAATATACATTCTTTTATTTGGTACTTTTATCGTAAGTATATTTTGAAAATATTAATATTATTTGGGTGGAGGCTTTAAAATAAGCCTCATTCTCTTTCTACATCATTGTGTTGTTCTATTGTCTGTTATTTAAAATAAATAAATACACAATTAAATAAATAAATGACTGCATATTCAGAAAGGAGTAGCAAAAGGAAAAAAACATCTGGCTCTCATCTGGACTTTTATTTTAAAACATAAAAATAGTCTTTCTCAACATCTACTCCCAGTGTTTTGCAAATGTTAATTCCTGTGGGCATTGATGCCAACTTATTGCACAGTACAGTGGGTATAAGGTGTAAATGAAGGCAAAACATTGTCAATTACATATTGTGTAACAATGATGGCTGATATTGGACTATCACAAATCTACAGTAAAACAATATTCTCCATCATATGGATCTTTGCAAAATTGGTGCGATTGGTGGAAGAATGATTATACAATATATACTGTATATATAAGATATATATAGAGAGATTTTGCAACAGCCGACCCAACCACACACACACACACAGTCTTGTATTGCTATCTTTGTGAAGTCTTTCCTAGGCTTTCCTTAATGACTAATGTACATAATTTTACACCTACACCTAATCATAACCCTAACCTTAACCTCAGTAACCAAAAGCACATCTTTTACCTCTTTTAGTTTCTCAAATAAAACAAGCACATTTTCTATAAGGTCATTTTTTCCATATGGGGACCTCTCAAATGTCCCCACAATGCCATAAAAAACGAATAAAAGTGATTTTAGGGACAAGGTCCCCCTGATGCGATAAATACACTTGAACACACACACACACACACACACTACGTGGCAGAACGAAGCCATTACCAGACCAGCAAGCTGGCAAAGCATGTGATCACATCTTGGGATCTATGGAGAGTTGAAAGAATTGAGAGCATGTAACTGCCAGGGAAAAGTGTGCTTTTCTCACAGAATCTTCAGAAAATACTACACCAGTCATGGTATCAGTTACATAGTGTTTGGGTACTATTTAATCACTAGTATTACTTCAGGTGTGAAATTGCTTAGAAAGAGACTGGAGTGCATTGCAACCTCATATGTTCTGGGATCTGGGGAGCAGCAGGTTGGGTGCTTAGGAATCATGTCAAACAAGAGTACTGTTTTATTTTGCATGTATATAGGGGTTGTAATTACATCTGTCTACATGGCGGTTCTACTCAAATTGAAAGCCTGCAATTTCTTTAGTACTGCCTGTATTTTTATTAGCACTTAGTTTTATGTTATACTCTGTGTTTATGAACATGTTAATGTTGTATCTGATGTGTTTAATATTACTGATTTAGAGATACACAATGTTACCACAATACATTAAAAAAATGTAAACTCTATGTATTTTATTACCGTTTTGATAGGTATTTAAGGGAGATGTGCCCTGTTGGTGCATACACAGAGTTGGTCCCCGCTGTAATTGTCTGTGGCGGTCCCAGCATGACAAAGCTGAAATTGCATTTTCAACCTTTATTTTGAAAATCAACATAAAATAGACACGGGCCTGAAACAGAAAACCTCTCTTCAGAAACGGATATACCGCATACGTGCCTGGGGGTTTTAAGGTGAGGTGGACGACAAGAGACAAAAAGCAAACTTAATCAGAGTACCAAGCGAGTGGCTGGATCAGCAATTAAACTGAAACCAATTAAGCAATTGACAAGCATGATTAACCAATAGGAAAACCTATCAAAACTAGGGGCAGGACTGATTACAGGTGGGATAACTAATAACACTGAGTCTGTGGAGACACAGCGGAGAAGGCAGGACGGAACCACAAAACGGACAGAGGCCGAGAACTGAATACTAAATAGCCTTCAATGGTGGCATCTGCACAACACACTCCAGCAGAGTTCAAGGGAGCACTGTCAGAGCAAAGTCCATAGGGGCTGTGACAGTAATAATAACTTGACTTTGTTATTTCATATTTTGAGTGACATATACTGCTGTGCTGGACAACAACAACCAACAGTAATAATAACAACAATGGTAATTATGAAACAAGTAAACAACAAAACGAAAAAACAAACATAAAAATAAATATTATGGATAAGTACATTGTATTATAACACCTATTTATGTACATATAATTGAATGTTTACCTAACTATACTGATATAATAGTATGTATATGCACTGTTAACCTACTACTACCTACTACTGGTACTACTACTGCTACTACTACTACTACTAATATATAATATATGTATTAAAAAGAAAAATATAACTGCAAACAGCAATGATTCTGAGGCCCATTACAGTTTGCAGCTTTATCAGTTTTGGCGAATCAGAAGTGGACAGATGTTGAAAAATGACACGTTTCATCCTTTTATCTAGGGTGCTACGGTTCAAAACTTACCGACAAAACACAAAAATAACTTATTATAGCGCCACCAACTGGCAGAGTGGTGCAATTTTTTTACCTGAGTAGTGGGAGGTGCCAGACCTGCCAAATTTTCAAAACTGTAGCCCACTCAGAGTCGGGATTTCTGCAGCTGTCAGTGAGTGGCATTACCAGTCTATGCCAAGCCCACCACCTTTATTTGCATATTACAGTCAAATGAAGACCTAAATTAAAAAATATTGCTAGCTAATAATTAAAGAAAGAATGTCTTGCAGGGTTTGAAATGATATCAGTTGCATGCAGATTGGATAAAATCCAGGGTCTGGATTACTTAGAGATGGTTTTGCATATTATGCAAATTAGCGAAAATCAACCATAACAAAAAATAGATGCGAGGGTCTATAAAGATTAAGTCTTGGCCCAAGGAATAGCTGATATAAGATTTTTGAAATCGGAGCTATGGTTTAAGATTTATTAGGCAAAACAAAAATAGCTTATTATAGCGCCACCAGCCTGTGGTGGTGCAATTCTTTTTAACCTGAGTAGTGGATGGAGGTTTGAACTGTTGGGGTTTTGGGCAGGTGGTTACCAGAGTATTTTTGCCTGAGTAGTTTAATAAAAATACTTAAATATAGCTTATTTTTGGTGCAATTTTTTTTGCCTGGTGAGTGGGTGGAAATTTTGAACCTGCCCATTCAAGCAGGTCTTGCAGTTTTCTCCTAGCGTTTTAGGCTGAAAAATCCTTTAACTCCCAGCCAAGGTTACTTGATTATTCCACTGTGTATTTCTTCCTGACCAACTAAACATACCTTACTAATCAGCCTAATTTATTTTTCCTGTGTGTCTGTGTATGTGGCAGGGAGTGTGTGTGCATGTGTGTAAAGTGTTGGTTTGTCAGTGGAAGTGGTGGTATAATGCGACGGTGCAACAGTGCCTATTTAAGGTGAGAATAAGCCAGACCAGGTATTACAATCAAAGTAAACAGTATGTAGACTTAATTGAAATTTTCAATGTTATGTGTAAATCTCTCATATAAAAATGTAGTTAGCTTTGTGTAGAGTCTATTAATAAACAAACACAGTGTCTATAACTAAAATGCAGATTTAGAATTTCTGACCATATTGTATCGTCATTCTAGGTGTAAAACTGAAGTTTGGAAAAAGTAAGAAGTGAACTAGCTAATGACTTTTAAAAGCTCATTGCAGTCAAATTCTTACACCTAGAGTCCATTTAATGACACGAGTTCAGGGGTGTGGCCTAGAATGACTTTGGTTGATAAAAACTACTGAAAAGTTTGAGTTTGGGCTTTGACAAGAAGTATATCCAGAAGGGAATCATGCCTCGCACAAAAGAACTGTCTGAAGACCTACAATGAAGGTGTTTTACATAAGGCCAGGAAGGGGTTACCAGAGTCATCTCAAGATTTTGTCTTCATCAGTCTCTACTGTTGAGCAAACTGTCTATAAATGGAGACAATTTGGTACTGTGGCTCTCTGCCTGGGGTGGATGCCAAGAATGACCTAAAGGGCACAACCCATAAGTCATCTTCCAGGCATAAAGAAAGAACCTAGGTGACAGTGGAATGACTTGAAGGTCATTAGAACTGGCTAACGTCTGTGTTGCATGAATCATCATGGCTGCACCTGAACAAGAAAGGAGTCCATGACAGAGAAGCAAGAAGGAAGCCACTGCTGTCAAAAAAGCTTATTGCTGCATACAAATCTGCAAAAACACTTGGACACTTCTGACAGAGAAATGTTTTGTGGAGTGATTAAACTAAAATTGAACTATTTCGGAGGAACAAAAAAGGGCACTGCATATCAACAAAATAACATCATCCCTACAGTAAAATATGGTGGAGGGAACATCATGATTTGGGCCTGCTTTGCTGCATCAGGGCCTGGATAGCTGCTATCATTGAAAAATGGATTCTCAAATTATCAACTGATTCTTCAGGATAATGTGAGAATGTCTGTCCGTCAACTGAAGCTCAGAAGAGGCTGGGTGATGCAACAGGACAATGACCCCAAACATGGCAGCAAATCCACAGCACAATGACTTCAGAGGAACAAAATCCGCTTTTTGGAGTGGCCCATTCAGAGCCCGGATCTCAATGCTATTGAGATGCTGTGGAATGACTTGAAGAAAGCAGTATGAAGAGAACCAAAAAGAATAATATGGAAGAGTTAAGGCAGTTCTGCGAAGAATGGACTAATCTGCAGTTACAGAAAGCAACCTGGTTGGGAATCATTGCACTGCAAAGCGTCAACAGTTATTAAACTGGGATTCGCCGCTTTTCGCCTGTAGTCTGAATACATTTTATTTGTATAAATGAGAATATGAAAAAGGGCTTTTTTTTTGTTATTGGCTCATTGTAGATCATTTTTTATAGGCCCAATTCATGGAGAAACCACAAAATTGCAAAGGGTTCACATACTTTTTTCTTTGACTGTAGAAAGCATTATATGAGAAAAATAACTATAGTGTTGGATTTTTTGAATGCACTGGGAAGGGATGTGTTGAAAGGTCAAATATTCATTTCAATGAGTTTCAGGTAGAATTGTGTAAATACGCCATCTGCAGGATCTTCTTAACATTGCAGCCCATTATGCCATATTGAAGATTCAAATTCAAAATCAAGTGATTTAGTTGTGAAAAATGAAGGACATTGGTGTGGTGTGATTGTCATGCTCGATGCCTGTTCATAACTGTAAAAAGTTGATGCAGTAGCAAATTCTGCCATGTGGTTTTAGCTTCTTTAAATAAACTTTTGTTGAACATTCACAGTGTGACCTATTTTAAGTGACCTGTTTTATTTTTTTAAATATATTTGATCATGTTTGATGACACTTCTCAACATAGTTTGCCCTACCTATTTCACACTTCTTCTACAGCAGAGACAGGGCTTCTGACAGTTGCAAATGTGTTAATACAAACCAATGTCCTGTCTACTAGAAATGTTTTGTTCCACTTTCTACCTTCATCTATTCTGATGATAGAACAAGTGACATTTATTTTGTTCTGTGATTCATACAGACCTCGGGATTTAATATAATCTTTGGATTAAAAGTTTGATAGTCTCAGGGCTACCTGAGTAAGAACGTGGGTAAAAACTGAGAAAATGTGCTCGTTTATCACATCTAAAAACAATACATTGAATATCACCGGTCCACTTAACCTAAACCAGAGACGATGCCAGCTGAACAGGTTTGGTGTCTGTTTGTTTTTGGTTTCCTGTCTCCTGGGTTCGCCCGGGTGTGGTATTGTCTGTGGTGTGTGTGTTTGCTCCTCACATGTGGTTTAACCTTAGCTGTCTACGTTAACACTCCTCTACTCTGGGTTTTTGAGTCCCCCACTTATGTGCCCTCAGTAGTTCAGGTATGCCTGCGTGTTCCTACCTAATGAGTTAGGATCTTATGTGAATACTCACGCTTGTGTAGAGTTCAGCTGTGTGTCGTTCTGCTTTGGAAGTTCTGGGATTGGTGAGGCTACTCGTTTTGACAGGTTCTGTGGTCTTATTTAGTCAGTTCAACTTGAGAGTGTCTCCTGGAGTCTGTCTCCTCATGCTTTGTGTGGTTGTTCTGTCTCCTTCGTGATATTTTGGATTTTCCTGGACCCCACGTTTGATCTTCCCTCACACGGACACTTGGACCCTTCCTGCTCATCTCCCTTGGACATTGGACTTTTGCATTCTAGTTTGGTTTTGTTCTGTTTTGGATTACCCTTCTTGTGTCCATTCACTCCGTCCCTCTCTGTGTTCTCTCCTAAACTCGTGTCTCCCAGTGTGCTTTTCCCGGCTATTGCCAGGAAGAGCTGACGCCCGACTTCTAAGTCTGAGCCTTTGATCGTTGCCTCCAGAGTCTTCAGCGTGAGACTCAGCTTGTTCAAGTTCACTCGAGGAGGTTCCTCACTCAATACCCGGCAACAGCCTGACTGAGAGCACGGGCCTCAACATTCTTTTATTTACTTTGTTCTTGTTTTTGTGTTTTTGGACTGTTTCCCTTTGTTCCTGCCTAATAAACTTTCCACTTAACAGTGTCCTCATTCCCTTCCTTCTTCTCACCACAACCGCATACCCCCACATGACATTGAGCGATGTCTTTTCAAAACACTTCCATAACATTCTTTGATTATCATGGTCAGATTTTAAATCTAATGAATATCCTGATTTTTTCTTTTTTAACAATTGCTCAAGGCCTTTCCTTTCCTGTTGTGTGTCCTGTACATGCCGTGTGGCTACAGGGAGCAATTGGAAGAGGTAAACAGAACAAATTCGGATAAACCTTGAAGTAAATAGTGACTTTCCATAATGCTGAAAGACTTTTTGGAATGTAAGATTCTTCAAACTCTTGGTTGCTTTGAACAATAAGTGTTTCACTTTATTTTCATCGTTGTACAACTACATAATATAATGTAAGTGCTTTCTATCTAAGTAGATAGGTAGAAATGTCAGGAAGATTCTATCAAATGACATTACTGACAGTAGTTATTACCACAAGTGCACAATATATTCATGAAAATTTGTAACTTTACATTTTACATCAATTTTTCCATATTGGGCATGTATTTGCAAAAATCATGTTTAGCTTTGTTGCTTAAAATATCTTTTGATAATTTATAAATGTGAGTTTAAGAAAAAATCACACTATTTTCAGCATTGTGGGACTTTAAAAACAGTTATCATTTAATCAACAGGAAGTTATCTCATGAAAGCGGTTGGAGAAAGGAGGCGAGGACACAGGATGCAGGCAGAACATAAAGGGCTGATTTCTGACTCATGGATTAAGCCTAGTCTTGGACTAAGTTGTAGTGCCAATGGAGATTTACCATTCAAACTCAAAGCTAGTCTAGGACTAGTTTTAATCCACGACTGGGAAATTGGGCCAAAGAGTTTATTAAAGGGGACAGGTAGGGTGAACTTCAAAGCGGCAAAAATGGGGAAAAACAGGAGAACTAGACAGTCAAAAGCGGGCAAGAAGGCCTTTTAAAGTCACAGATTAAAGTAAACTTGTCCAGGATTCGTTGCAACCGTTATAGTAACAACTTGTGTCTGAACATGCTCCACTCTGTGAACTCAGAAACAGCTCCTCGCTTGGAGCCCCAAAGTTAAGAGTAGACTTTACTGTCATCTCTGATATATACAATTACACAGGAGAGAGCTTGACATGGCTGCGGTTTTAACGGTGCAAGAACAAGATCAAGGAGAAAAAAGACAAATAAGGCACACAGAGCAAATATATGAATAAGATATAAAATATACTTTAAACTAGAAGTAGAATATAAATGTAAACTTTAAACCATAAGTAGAAGTAGAAAGAGAGACTCTGGTGGTTCTCCAGGCAAGAGCTGTGCATTTGAGCAGTGATATCTTTGGGTAAGTAATATGAGCGTGTTCAGAAATTCACCACTATTGATTGATACAACAACTGTAGGCGTAACACGTTGGTGTAAGCTTTGTCCAAGCAGTTCTCTTCTCTCGTAGCAAAGTCCACATGCTGGTAGAATTTGGGCAGCTTCGGGTTTGTGTTGCAGTTACAGCAACAATGAAAGAATTATACGGTCTAAGTGTTCACTGTAGCTGTTAATATGCGATACAATTACTTCTTGAATAAACATTGGCGCCTAGGCGGAACGTGCACACCAGCTACAACTAACAATACACAAAAGTCTCTTAGCATAGATAAAATGGCGATTAAGCCCGTTCATGTTCATGTTTTATCAGAATTATTATGTAATGGTAATAGTTTCAGCATAGCGTGTTGGGCCAGCCATTTGCTGTTTTGTGTACTATGCCCTTCAGCTGTTGGATGCCTCCAAAGAATGTGGTCAAGCTTGGTAATAAATGGTAGTTAGCTGGCATATTTCCAGCTCCAGTTCTCGTATATTTGCCTGTTTGAGAGAGAGAGAAAATACAGAATTTGTGTCCTGCTTGAACAGATATAACAGAAACATACATGTAACCGTCAAAACAATTATATTGTCTTAAGTCATGCACTGATGGTAGCTAACAGTTAGACTCATTGGACTTATCGTAATAAGTTAATAATTAATTAAAGGTGCTAACTGACAGTGTACTAATAATCACATGAGTGTGATGCAGTAGCCATGCTCATATTTATTTAACTTTGACTGAGCTAAACAAATGTTTGATAGTAAATACAACAGAAAACAATCAATGAACTAAAAGTATCCACAAAAATGAAAATACCTGCCTTCTGCATAATGCTGATTGGATTTCTTTTTGTCATTTCGCCTTTTCACATACACAGCCATCGATATAACTACTATAACTGCAATCACACTGCACACAATAGCAGGAATATGGCCGAAATTACCATGATCACTGCGATTACCATCTGAAAAAACATACAATTTTTAAAAATTAAAGTACATTTAAATAATAAAGCACACCTATAGTCCACTATTATAATTATTATATTGTCATTTTACCAATTTACCATGTTTGTTCCATATTTTGATATGAACTTCAAAAAAATGGATAACCAGGTCATTTGCTGCATTTCCAAACAAGTTTACATAAAATGTTTTATTTTATTGCTTAATTAATAACATAAGTGCTTGAAACCCACAAAAATAAAACAGTTCTTACACTTCAAAAATTTGTTCTCATTGTAATACACATTGTGGGTTTATTTTCAGACCTGGTGAATGGATGCAGCACTCTGTGATATTTACTGTGGTGGTCCGCTTGCTGACTGGGTTGGAAGCCACACAGCCGTAGGTGTCATTATCGACTTCTCTATTTCGAGGAGAAGATTTATTGTCTGCACTCAGGCCATTGATAAAGTTTAATTATAATATTGCCTTTGTACCAAACAAGGCTCAGTCCTCCTACATTCCTCACTGAGCATAATAAGGAGCAGAGTTTACTGTCTGAAGTGTTGCAGTTGACTTGAGGTTCTGATACTTTTTCTAAAAAAAAATACAAAAACTTAATAATAATAGGATAATGTGCCTGTTTCTCTACCAATTAATTTTACTATAATAAAACCAGCAACAGCTGAAACAAACTTACCCGTACCTGTCAGCTTATAGTATTGTTTTCTCATATCCTCTTTAACACTCGCTACAGTATAAAAACCTGAATCATTTGTCCTCAGGTCTGTGAGAGTGAAGAATCCAGTCTGACTGTCCCAGTGGAGACGATTCTTAAACATCTCAGTAACTTCTGTATCAGCTTGTTTATTAAACACTTGTCCAATGATGTTATCTTTATAATCTATAACACCAGATACAAACACTTTGGTAGGGAATGTAAGAGTCTCTCCTACAGCCCTGATCACTTTCTCCTCCTCAGCTAAAGTGGTGGATAATGGCACAAAGCTGAACATCACTGTAAAGAAAAACAGATTTGAAATTTCAACCTTTTATTATATTCCCAATCCATTACCTCCTCCTTTATCCTAACAACCCCTATAGGACAAATTTCTGCAAATGCTTTCATATTTCATCAATAAGCATGTATTTTGTGCATGTTGGGTTTGGTTTTGTCCCTGGTTTTGTTTTTGTTGCCTTATTTTGATTTTAACTAAGCAGTTGGCATCAAGACAAATTTTAGTTAAACAGGTTTGTATTTATACTGACGTATCATCCATGTTCAAATTCTAAATGAAAGAGCAAACTGTAATACTACAAGTCTATATTTAATTCATCCTTCATTTATATTAAGATATTTATATACTTTATTTATATATTTATATTTATACACAATGTTATTGTTTTAAAGTCTTCACTTTTGTAGCAATTGTAACTCTTTGTAAGCATGACTCATGAAGACAGTCAAAACCTATGAAGAAAATATAGCTTACCGCACCATCTTTCGAGACATTTTAGTTTACTCTTTTTAAAGTAATGCTAACTATTACTTATAAGCTATCATAAAGCGTACTCGGTGCAGATGTTTGGTTTTTTTTTTTTTTTTTAAAGCAAGTAAAACCACGGTTTAAAAGCTTACCTGAAAAACAGCAGAATAGTAGAGTCCATCGCTTAGGGTGAAAACATTTCATCATTTTCATTTTATTATATTCCTTACTTCATCTTTTCATTGTGTGCGTAACATGAGCATTGGGTGTGTGCTCGCAGGAGGAGCCTGACTGCAGGAGGAGCTTTCCGGGTGATGTGACATGACACCAAACTGTAATAATCATGGTTCTGGATGGGTACAAAAACTGCCCCTATTCCTAATTTGAATCTCACATATAATCAAAACAGTAGGGAAAAATGTTGTCTATTCTGTATTATTTATTTATCACTATAGAGTATGCCTATAACCACAATTTTTCATTTTTTGTTTTTGTTGGGATCAGTTTTCAGCATAATAATATACATTCTTTTATTTGGTACTTTTATCGTAAGTATATTTTGAAAATATTAATATTATTTAGGTGGAGGCTTTAAAATAAGCCTCATTCCTCTTTCTACATCATTTATTATTTGTTCTATTGTCTGTTATTGTTAAAATAAATAAATACACAATTAAATAAATAAATGACTGCATATTCAGAAAGGAGTAGCAAAAGGAAAAAAACATCTGGCTCTCATCTGGACTTTTATTTTAAAACATAAAAATAGTCTTTCTCAACATCTACTCCCAGTGTTTTGCAAATGTTAATTCCCTGTGGGCATTGATACCAACTTATTGCACAGTACAGTGAATTGCATAAGGTGTAAATGAGGCAAAACATTGTCAATTACATATTGTGTAACAATGATGGCTGATATTGTGACTATCACAAATCTACAGTAAAACAATATTCTCCATCATATGGATCTTTGCAAAATTGGTGCGATTGGTGGAAGAATGATTATACAATATATACTGTATATATAAGATATATATAGAGAGAGATTTTGCAACAGCCGACCCAACCACACACACACATACCAGTACATCCCCACTCCGCTCAACACACACACACACACAGTCTTGTATTACTATCTTTGTGAAGTCTTTCCATAGACTCCCATAATGACTAGATGTACATACTTTTACACCTACACCTAATCCTTAACCCTAACCTTAATCTCAGTAACCAAAAGCACATCTTTTACCTCTTTTAGTTTCTCAAATGAAACAAGCACATTTTCTATAAAGTCATTTTTCCTCATGGGGACCTCTCAAATGTCCCCACAAAGCCCAAAAAAACAGATAAAAGTGATTTTAGGGGACAAAAAGGTCCCCACAATGCGATAAATACATGAACACACACACACACACACACACACTACATTAGCAGAACAGGAAGCCATTACCAGACCAGCAAACTGTAAAGCATGTGATCACATCCTAACAGGATCTATGGAGAGTTGAAAGGAATTGAGAGCAGCAATTTGCCAAAGGGGAAAGAATTGTGCTTTTCTCACAGAATCACTTCAGAAAATACTACACCAGTCATGGGTATCAGTTACATAGTGTTTGGGTACTATTTAAATCACTGAAGTATTACACTTCTAAGGTATGAAATTGCTTAAGAAAGAGACTGAGTGCATTGCAACCTCTTATGTGTTCTGGGATCTGAGACAGCAGGTTGGGTGCTTAAGGAATCATGTCAGAACTTAATTACTGTTTTTATTTTTGCATGTATATGGGGGTTGTAATTACATCTGTCTAAAGCAGCGGTTCTCAAATTGAAGAAGCCTGCAATTTCTTTAGTACTGCCTGTATTTTTATTAGCACTTAGTTTTATGTTATACTCTGTGTTTATGAACATGTTAATGTTGTATCTGATGTGTTTAATATTACTGATTTAGAGATACACAATGTTACCACAATACATTAAAAAAATGTAAACTCTATGTATTTTATTACCGTTTTGATAGGTATTTAAGGGAGATGTGCCCTGTTGGTGCATACACAGAGTTGGTCCCCGCTGTAATTGTCACCATGGCGGTCAGCATGACAAGAGGCGAGGTACACGTTTTCAAGCCTTTTATTTTGAAAATCCAACATAAAATGGGCACGAGGGCCACAAACAGAAAACCTCTCTTCAGAAAACCGGGTAGCACGCCGACACAGGGGTTTAAGGTGAGGGTGGACCGACAAGAGACAAAAACCAAACTTAAATCAGAGTACAGAAACGAGTGGCTGGATCAATTAAACTGAGGGAAACCAATCAGAAAGCAATTGGAAAGCAAGCATGATTAACCAATAAAGGGAAAACCTATCAAAACTAGGGGCAGGACTGATGCACAGGTGGGATAACTAATAAACACTGATCTACCAATGAGACACAACGGGAAGGCAGGACAAGGACAAGACGGACAGGGGCACGAGAGAGAACTGAATACACTAAACCAACTTCAATGGTGGCATCTGCTGGCCGCTCAGCAGAGTTCAAGGGGGCACTGTCCAGGCAAAGTCCATGGGGGCTGTGACAGTAATATTGCTTGACTTTGTTATTTCATATTTGAGTGACATATAACAACAATAACAAGGACAACAACAACAACAGTAATAATAACAACAATGGTAATTATGAAACAAGTAAACAACAAAACGAAAAAACAAACATAAAAATAAATATTATGGATAAGTACATTGTATTATAACACCTATTTATGTACATATAATTGAATGTTTACCTAACATACTGATATAATGGTATTAATAATAATAGCACTGTTAATACTACTACTACTACTACTACTGGTACTACTGCTACTACTACTACTACTACTAATAATAATAATAATAATAATGATAAAAAGAAAATATAACTGCAAGCAATGATTACGGAGGCCATGCAGTTTGCAGCTTTATCAGTTTTTGACGAATCGAAGTGGACAGATGTTGAAAAATGACACGTTTCATCCTTTTATCTAGGGTGCTACGGTTCAAAACTTATTAGGCAAAACACAAAATAGCTTATTATAGCGCTACCAACTGGCAGAGTGGTGCAATTTTTTTTGCCTGAGTAGTGGGAGGGGTACCAGACCTACCTGCCAAATTTCAAAGCTGTAGCCCACTCAGAGTCGGATTTCTGTGACGCTCAGTGAGTGGCATTGCAGTCCTATGCCAAGCCCACCACATTTATTTGCATATTACAGTCAAATGAAGACCTAAATTAAAAATGTGCTAGCTAATAATTAAAGAAGAATGTCTTGGGGTTCAAATGATATCAGTTGCATGCAGATTGGATAAAAATCCAGGGTCTAGTTCGCAAGAGATGGTTTTGCATATTATGCAAATTAGCGAGAAATCCAATATGGCAAAAATAGATGCGAGGGTCTATAAAGATTCGTCTTGGCCCAAGGAATAAGCTGATATAAGATTTTTGAGAATCGGAGCTATGGTTCAAAAGTTATTAGGCAAAGGCAAAAATAGCTTATTATAGCGCCACCAACTGGCAGAGTGGTGCAATTCTTTTTGCCTGAGTAGTGGGTGGGGTTTGGACTGTTGGGGTTTGGGCAGAGTGGTGCAAATTATTTTTGCCTGAGTAGTTTTGTAAAAATGCAAAATAGCTTATTTTGGTGCAATTTTTTTTGCCTGAGTAGTGGGTGGGGTACCAGACCTACCTGCCAAATTTCAAAGCTGTAGGTCTTACAGTTTTTTCTCCACAAAGCGTTTTAAGGCTGAAAAAAAAATTCAGCACAACTCCAATAGGGTTCCACGCAGTGTTCCACTGTGTGGCCCCCTAATTATGAATAGCTAAACATACCTTACTAGTAGCCTAATTTATTTTCCTGTGTGTGTCTGTGTATGTGTGGGAGTGTGTGTGCATGTGTGTAAGTGTTGATTTGTCAATTGGAAGTGGTGGTACTTAATGCCGACGGGGTGCAGCAGTGCCTCGGCCCAAGGTGGGAACAAATAGGACCAGGTAAATACAGTCAAAGTAAACAGTATGTGAACCCATTGAAATTTTCAATATTTATGTGTAAATCTCATATAAAATGTAGTTGTAGCTTTGTGTAAGTCACAATAATAAACAAACACAGTGTCCTATAACTAAAGATACACAGATTTTTAGAGAATTTCTGACCATATTGTATAAATCATTCAAATTGTAAAACTGAAGTTTGGAAAAAGTAAGTGAACCCCAAGCTAATGACTTTTTAAAAAGCTCATTGCAGTCAGAATTTAGCACACCTAGAGTCCATTTAATGAAACGAGTTCAGGGGTGTGGCCTAGAATGACTTTGGTTGATAAAAACTACTGAAAAGTTTGAGTTTGGGCTTTGACAAGAAGTATATCCAGAAGGGAATCATGCCTCGCACAAAAGAACTGTCTGAAGACCTACAATGAAGAATTGTTTTACATAAGGCTGGGAAGGGTTACAAAGTCATCTCAAAGATTTTACATCTTCATCAGTCTACTGTTAGGCAAGCTGTCTATAAATGGAGACAATTTGGTACTGTGGCTACTCTGCCTAGAAGTGGATGCCCCGCCAAGATGACCCTAAGGGCACAACGCAAAGTCATCTTTGACATAAAGAAGAACCCTAGAGTGACAGTGAATGACTTGAAGGAGTCATTAGAACTGGCTAACGTCTGTGTTCATGAATCAATACGCAAAACACTGAACAAGAAAGGAGTCCATGACAGAGAAGCAAGAAGGAAGCCACTGCTGTCAAAAAGAAACATTGCTGCACGCCTGAAATCTGCAAAAGAGCACTTGGACACTTCACAACGGAAAATGTTTTGTGGAGTGATTAAACTAAAATTGAACTATTTCGGAGGAACAAAAAAGGGCACTGCATATCAACAAAATAACATCATCCCTACAGTAAAATATGGTGGAGGGAACATCATGATTTGGGCCTGCTTTGCTGCATCAGGGCCTGGATAGCTCGCTATCATTGAGGGGAAAATGGATTCTCAAATTTATCAGCAAATTCTTCAGGATAATGTGAGAATGTCTGTCCGTCAACTGAAGCTCAGAAGAGGCTGGGTGATGCAACAGGACAATGACCCCAAACATCGCAGCAAATCCACAGCACAATGACTTCAGAGGAACAAAATCCGCTTTTTGGAGTGGCCCATTCAGAGCCTGGATCTCAATCCTATTGAGATGCTGTGGAATGACTTGAAGAAAGCAGTACATAGAAGAGAACCAAAGAATATGGAAGAGTTAAGGCAGTTCTGCAGAGAAGAATGGACTAATCTGCAGTTACAGGAAGCAACTGGTTGAGGTCATTGCTGCCAAAGAAGCGTCAACCAGTTATTAAACCTAAGAGTTCACTTACTTTTTCCACTACCACTGTGAATGCTGAATACATTTGTATAGTAAAGATATGAAAAAGAACTTTTTTTGTTATTGGCTCATTGTGTAGATCATTTTTTATGACCAATTCATGGAGGAAACCACAAAATTCCAAAGGGTTCACATACTTTTTACTTTGACTGTATAAGCATTGTATGAGAAATAACTTATAGTGTTGGATTTTGAATGCACTGGGGAAGGATGTCATTGAGTCAAAATATTCATTCCAATGAGTTTCAGGTAAATTGTGTAAATACGCCATCTGCAGGATCTTCTTAACATTGCAGCCCATTATGCCATATTGAAGATTCAAATTCAAAATCAAGTGATTTAGTTGTGAAAAATGAAGGACGTGGTGGTGTGATTGTCATGCTCGATGCCTGTTCATAACTGTAAAAAGTTGATGCATTAGCCAAATTCTGCCACAATAGTTTTTAGCTTCTTTAAATAAACTTTTTTATTTAGACATTCACGAGTGTGACCTATTTTGCAAGTGACCTATTTTATTTTTTTAAATATGTTTGATCATGTTTGAAACTGACACTTCTCAGCATGGTTGCCCACCACCTGTTCCGCTTCTTCTGTGAGACGAGGGCTTCTGACAGTTGCAAATGTGTTAACCACAAACCAATGTCCTGTCTACTAGAAATGTTTTGTTCCACTTTCTACCTTCATCTATTCTGATGATAGAACAAGTGACATTTATTTTGTTCTGTGATTCATACAGACCTCGGGATTTAATATAATCTTTGGATTAAAAGTTTGATAGTCTCAGGGCTACCTGAGTAAGGGCAATGGGTAAAGCTAGGAAAATGTGCTCCGTTTATCACATCTAAAAACAATACATTGAATGTCACGGTCCCGCCCAACCTAGACGGGACCGTGCCAGCGTGAACCCAGGTTTGGTGTCTGTTTGTTTGGTTCCTGTCTCCTGGGTTCACTTCGGGTGTGGTGTGTCTGTGGTGTGTGTGTTTGCTCCTCTTGTCTCTTCGGGTTAGCCTTAGCTGTCTACGTTAGCTTGCTCCTCACCTCTGGGTTTTTGAGTCCACACTTCGTGTGCCCTCCCGAGTAGTTCCCGAGTATGCACTGCGTGTTCCCTACCTAGTAGGTTAGGATCTGTGTAGAATACTCCCACGCTTATTATTGAGTTCAGCTGTGTCTCGTTCTGCTTTGAGTTCTGGGATTGGTGAGAGCACTCGTTTGTTGAGTTCTGTGGTCTTATTTAAGTCAGTTCAACCCGAGTGTCTCTGAGTCTGTCTCCCTCATACTTTGTGTGTGGTTGTTCCTGTCTCATCGTGATATTTTGGATTTCCTGGACCCCGTTTGATCTTCCCCTCACCTGGACCTTGGACCCTTCCTGCTCATCTCCCCTTTGTGGACATTGGACCCCTTTTGCATTCTGGTTTGGTTTTGTTCTGTTTTTGGATTACCCTTCTTGTGTCCATTCACTCACGTCCCTCTCTTGTGTTCTCTCCCTAGGCTCGTGTCTCCCAGTGTGCTTTTCCCCGGCTGGCCAGACGGCCTTGGAGGCTACAGAGTCTGGGCCTTTGATCGTTTGCCTCCCGAGTCTTCAAGCGTGAGGACTACGCTTGTTCAGGTTCACTCGGGGAGGTTCTGCTCCAGTACCCCGACGGCCACGACTGGGAGCACGGGCCTCAACATTCTTTTGTTACTTTGTTCTTGTTTTTTGTGTTTTTGGACTGTTTCCCCTTTTGTGTTCCACCTGCCCTAATAAACTTTTCCCTTCGCCTGCAACAGTGTCCTCATTCCCTTCCCTTCTTCTCACCACAACCGCATGCCCCATGACATTGAACGTGTCTTTCAAACACTTCCATAGCATTCAACACAGTTATCATGGTCAGATTTTAAATCTAATGAATATCCTGATTTTTTCTTTTTTAACAATTGCTCAAGGCCTTTCCTTTCCTGTTGTGTGTCCTGTACATGCCGTGTGGCTACAGGGAGCAATTGGAAGAGGTAAACAGAACAAATTCGGATAAACCTTGAAGTAAATAGTGACTTTCCATAATGCTGAAAGACTTTTTGGAATGTAAGATTCTTCAAACTCTTGGTTGCTTTGAACAATAAGTGTTTCACTTTATTTTCATCGTTGTACAACTACACTTAATATAATGCCAAGTGCTTTCTATCTAAGTAGATGAGTGAGAAATGTCAGGAAGAGATTCTTTCAAATGACATTACTGACAGTAGTTATTACCACAAGTGCACAATATATTCATGAAAATTTGTAACTTTACATTTTACATCAATTTTTCCATATTGGGCATGTATTTGCAAAAATCATGTTTAGCTTTGTTGCTTAAAATATCTTTTGATAATTTATAAATGCTTGAGTTTAAGAAAAAAATCACACTAATGCATAAAACTTATTGTGGGACTTTAAAAACAGTTATCATTTAATCCTTAGGAAGTTGTCATGAAGCGGTTGGAGAAAGGAGGCGAGGACACAGGATGCAGGCAGAACATAAAGGGCTGATTTCTGACTCATGGATTAAGCCTAGTCTTGGACTAAGTTGTAGTGCCAATGGAGATTTACCATTCAAACTCAAAGCTAGTCTAGGACTAGTTTTAATCCACGACTGGGAAATTGGGCCAAAGAGTTTATTAAAGGGGACAGGTAGGGTGAACTTCAAAGCGGCAAAAATGGGGAAAAACAGGAGAACTAAGGCAATCCAAAAACGAGGGCAAGAAGACGCACAAAGTCACAGATTAAGTAAACTTGTCCAAGTTCGTGCAGCCGTTGTAAGTAGCAGCTTGTCTGAACATGCTCCACTCTGTGAACTCAAAACAGCTCCACTCGCCCAGACTAAGTTAAAGTGAACTTTACTGTCATCTCTGATATATACAATTACACAGGGAGAGGAAACGACATGGCTGCAGTTTTAACAGTGCAAAGAACAAAGATCAAGGAAGAAAGAACAAATAAGGCACACAGAATAAAATATATGAATAGAATATAAAATATTGACTTTAAACTAGAAGTAGAATATAAATGTAAACTTTAAACCATAAGTAGAAGTAGAAAGAGAGACTCTGGTGGTTCTCCAGGCAAGAGCTGTGCATTTGAGCAGTGATATGCGCACAGGTAGTAATATGAACGTGTTCAGAGGTACCACTGTGGGGGTGTGCAGCTGCTTTGTAGGCGTAACGCACGTTGGTGTAAACTTTGTCCAAGCAGTTCTCTTCTCTCGTAGCAAAGTCCACATGCTGGTAGAATTTGGGCAAAACTGACTTCAGGTTTGTGTTACTGAAGTTACCGGCAACAATGAAAATTACATACGGGTGCGTGTTCTGTAGCTTGTTAATAGCCTCGTACAATTCGCCTAGCACCAGATAAACATTGGCACTAGGCGGAACGTACACAGCTACAACTAGCAATACACAGAATTCTCTTGGCAGATAAAATGGCCGATTCGCCCGTTCATGTTCATGTTTATCAGAATTATTATGTAATGAGTAATGATTTCAGCATAGCGTGTTGATGGCCATTTTGCTGTTTGTGTCTATGCCCTTCAGCTGTTGGATGCCTCCAAAGAATGTGGTCAAGCTTGGTAATAAATGGTAGTTAGCTGGCATATTTCCAGCTCCAGTTCTCGTATATTTGCCTGTTTGAGAGAGAGAGAAAATACAGAATTTGTGTCCTGCTTGAACAGATATAACAGAAACATACATGTAACCGTCAAAACAATTATATTGTCTTAAGTCATGCACTGATGGTAGCTAACAGTTAGACTCATTGGACTTATCGTAATAAGTTAATAATTAATTAAAGGTGCTAACTGACAGTGTACTAATAATCACATGAGTGTGATGCAGTAGCCATGCTCATATTTATTTAACTTTGACTGAGCTAAACAAATGTTTGATATTAAATACAACAGAAAACAATCAATGAACCAAAAGTATCCACAAAAATGAAAATACCTGCCTTCTGCATAATGCTGATTGGATTTCTTTTGGTCATTTCGCCTTTTCACATACACAGCCATCCATATAACTACTATAACTGCAATCACACTGCACACAATAGCAGGAATACGGCGAGAATTACCATGATCACTGCGATTACCATCTGAAAAAAACATACAATTTTTAAAAATTAAAGTACATTTAAATAATAAAGCACACCTATAGTCCACTATTATAATTATTATATTGTCATTTTACCAATTTACCATGTTTGTTCCATATTTTGATATGAACTTCAAAAAAATGGATAACCAGGTCATTTTCTGCATTTCAAACAAGTTTACCCTTAAAATGTTTTTATTTTATTACTTAATTAATAACATAAGTGCTTGAAACCCACAAAAATAAAACAGTTCTTACACTTCAAAAATTTGTTCTCATTGTAATACACATTGTGGGTTTATTTTCAGACCTGGTGAATGGATGCAGCACTCTGTGATATTTACTGTGGTGGTCCGCTTGCTGACTGGGTTGGAAGCCA